>JANSTS010010365.1:0-112049 GCA_026546915.1 Sylvicola fuscatus
ATACAATAAACTTTATTTATTATTTTTCTGTGCATTATCGATTATTAGAAAAGTTTTCTTATTGGAACGTCACATATGATTTGGTAAATTGAGTTCATATTAAAATGACAAAACTTTAAAATCAAACTAGAATTTTCTTTATGAATCTTTACTTAAAAACTGCGCCATCAAAAAGAAACATGTTGACAGTTACATTAAAGCGAGGCAAGGACTTGACATCCAATTAAAGTTTACAATGTTATTTAAAATTTAAATGATGACCTATGCAGCTTAGAATGTCATGTAACTTTGCAGCTTTTTGGCGTCCTAATTTGGCTGCCTTGCAACAATTTGTTTCACTTTGGTTATTTTCTTTTTTCTTTTATTTTTGGCAATATCAAACACACGTAAGGAGCTGTTCAAAAATTTATCACATGAGTGAGCAAAAGCTTCATTTATTTTCGTTCGTTGAGTGCACGTCGCGTCGTATATGTTAGCATAGCGTTGCGACGCTTGTAGTCCCCAGCATGCAACTAGTCCCATAGAATTGGCTATATGTTATCGGAGAAAAGCTAATTTTCATGACTTGTTGTTTCTTGTAACGTCATATTGTGTATAAGTGACATTTTCAATTAATCACGTTGATACAACTTTAACTATATAATGCTTGCAGTTTCTTGCAGTTCTTATTTTTGTAATTTGTAATTTTAAAAAAATTAGATAAATATTTAAATTGGAGAAAACGATATTTTTGGGCAATTTTTTGTACGGATTCAAAGATTAAAATTATCTAACAAATAAATAAACTATTAATAAAGCATTATAAGCATAATAAAGCATTAATAAAATAAACAATTTCAATCATAATATACAGCAAAAAGTGTGCCCACAGCAAACCATTGAGTTGTGCTTATAACGTGTTCAATGAAACAATCCCTTTCAACATCCCACAAATTCTTGGCTGTGTACTCAACACCTTGTTTCTGATTTTCTCCGATAATTAAGGAGCATATAATACGGATTCTAAAATTAAATCCAATCAATTTATAAATTAACTGAGCACATTTTGGGAAAAGGATAATAATTAATAATGGTATATTTGACAAGCACCGATCGTAGTTGGCTCTTTTGATTAAAGTCTTAATTTCATCTGTGGTTCTCTGGGCGAGTTCTATCGCCTCTTGAGGGTCGTACACGAAACGAGACAGATTTCTTTCCATAGTCTCTATCATTTTTTTCCTAGTTTTCTCTTTATCAAAAAAACGTTTTGGCTTAAGGCGATAAGTCGGCTGATATAAAATGGTTAATTTTGGTGGTCCGGTTCCACCGAATGTGGTTCGCCGTCGAGCGATACTGTGTGTGCTTAGCGATTGTTTTGAAATACTGTTCACCTTAAAGAATAATTAATTTTTAATAACTTAAAAAGAAACGTTAAATACAATTATTTATTTACCGATGAAGTGCTGTTAAGCCCACCTATGGTCACCATCGTTAAGCTCTTTTCGGTTGTAGTTTTTTTTTAAATACATATATTCTTTTGTTTTATTTTCACAAACCGTACTTGATTTTTAAAATTTCATTTTATGTCAGTTGAATTCGCGTTGTAAAAAGAAAACGATTTTAAGATTATTTTTATAATTTTACAAATAAACATAAATTTGATTAATGATTCAAGAATCATTGTCAGTACGATAAAGGTAAAATTATGGAATGTCTTAACAATCAATTTGACCTCGTTTTGGGCCGTACACACAAAAACTATGTATAGTTAATGCATGAATATTAAAAGCAACCAATCTCTGCCAACGAAACAAGACTAATCATATTTCACAGCTGGTACGGCATCATTTGCCAAATGATCTTTGGAAAGAAACACTTACCATAAAAACAACAAAGAATAATTTGTTGCTTTTATTTGAGTTTGTGTCGTTAGGGTAGCATAGGCAACAAATAATCATAAAAATTGCTAATCAAAACGGAAAAAGGCAACCACAATCGCATTCATTCGGTTGAACAATTCGTTTATGTTTCACATAAAAAGCACGCATTATTGATATGATTTCATGTGGTGATGAGAATCTGTAAGCCGCTGTATTACATGTAGGGATATGTAGCAAATAGGGATAGATCCCTACGACAATCCAGCCGAGTGCAGACTTTTCCATTACTTTCACATCATTATAACCTTTGGACTTTAAATCTTTGCAGAGTATATTGAGGATGATAAGAGACTTGGCATACTATCGAATGGCTAAACAATTATTATATTATTACTTAAGATTGATTTTCTAAGGATAATTATGAGTCCTTAGAAAATTGCAAAAACAAAAATCGTAAAGCTTTCAAAAAAAATTCTTTTCGTCAAAATTGAACCTTTAATACGAGTAAGTGTAGGCATAGAGTTATTTAACCAAAACAATCTTTTCTCAAAACCTTTTTTATTGTTACTTTGGAACTTATGGCATTAAAGGTAAAAAAGTATTATTTAATGTAATTTTTTTATCGCCCTAATGAGATCAAAACTATTAGTGCCTTAAATGTTAATAATAGTAAATATATTGCAAAAGTAATGGTTTTTTTGAAGAACATTTTGTCATATCATAAGACGATGATAGCAAATCTAAATACACACTCGTACCTATGTTTTGTAAGGCGTTTCTACTGAATAACAGAGTTCTGCAGAAATATACATATGTAATTTTTTTTTCTTTCAACTTTTATGTTCTACATATATGTATAATAATTGTACAATGTACATGCATATTACTTCTTCTCGCCCCAATTTCACGCCTTCAGATAAACTTCAGAGTGATAACAAAACAATGAATTATAATATAGGAAAAACAAAGCAAATTTCTACGAATTCTACTTGTTTTGTTGTGCGGTTAGATGTTTTTCTGACTTATCCGACTTTTCCGGAGGGTCAAAAAAAAATTCGTAAACTATTTTATTAGGAACAACTCAAGTCAATTGAATTTTGCCACCATTTATATATACATATGTATATAGATTATTATACAAAACCACTTTACGCGTAAAAAATATAAATATAAATATAAAAAATACACAAATAAAAGTTGTGTACTTTTTTTAAGTGCTCACTGCTTATGGTACTTGGACAATATTTATGAGTTTGAACTATATATCCCTAAAACTGTCACTGTCTTACTTTTACTAATCAATAAAATAACCACTTACACGATAAAACTTACGATAAGATTACAAAAAAAAAATTAACCTATTTTTATTAATGTTATAAAATATATTTTATTTCGTCTTGAATCCGCGCACTAAACCAACCATTCATTTCGCAATTCTATAACTCTGGGATAATGGCTGGCTTCTGAACAATTCTAGCAATTCTGCTTTAACAAATTTTTCTATTCCTTTTCCCACCCAAGCACGTAACTTTGTTTTCCTTGTTTTGCACATTGTTATTGCAAAGATTTTTACAGACCTTGAACTCGTTTCGGCCGCTGGTGCTGCGCTACTTTGCACCAACACATACTTAAGTAGTAATTTTCCCAAAATTTTGGTGCATGAATAAATTGACAACATATGTATGCAGCGCGTCAAATGGGATATATTTAATGTTATGTGCATAAGTGTTAGTTTGACTGCAGAGGTGTATATAATATAAAATAACTGTTAATTCTGCTTCGTGGCATACAATTTGCCAGGTGCTGTCTGGCAATTTGTAATTTTTTTTTTCTGTAAAATTACCAAATCAGATTATTTCAGTTTATGTACGTTCCAACATATCAGATTTTTTTCTCCAAAAAATGTTTTTCGATAGTACTTATTTCTGTTATATGCGCTCTTGTAATCCGAATATATTTTTGGACTAAAAAATCGTATGATGCAGAAACACGTTTTGACCCCAAAAAAGTGTCTGTCATCTCATTATATTCTTCTATTGTTCTTATAAAATGTTTAATTGGGCTCAGGAAACCAACTTTTTTTTTTAATTCTGATTATAAAAGTATCCTTTTAAGGTACTACAATTAAAAGGTTGTACAATGAGCAACGTTACATACATATGTATGTCAAGGGGAAACAAAATTTTATTCAAGAACAAAAAACATTTATGCCCGTAAAAAAAGACGAAATAAATTAAGTTTTGGCTTTTCTTTTTTTTTAAATATTATTCTTTAATTAATACTAATTAATTCCCTCGCTTAAGGACACATCTAGGAGTTGTACTAACTTTTCAATTAATTTTACATCATTAAAATACTATGTAACAGGTTTTAAACTTACAAAAAGTATGTTAAAATATTCATGAAACTTTTTTACGAATAAAAAAATAATGTTTTATAGATAGTAAATGCTTATAAATTTAAAAAAAGACTTCATAATTAGTTTCACTAATAGCCACTAAATTATTGATGAAATTATTATTATTATTTATTTAAGTTGTTTTATAATGCTGTTGGCAATAAAATTCTAAACGACCCAGCAATGAGTACTATGAAATAGTTAAAACATCTCACATATGCTGACATTTTCCATTTGGCAGTTTTTATTGCACATATGTACATAATTTTATCTCTTATACACTTACTATTTTTGTTACAATATGATATATAAATAATGTCAAATAATGTTTTCTTATCGAAACCGATTACACTATCGATTTATACGACCAGATTCCTAAAAGCGAAAATGTATAGCAATTAGCCATTACATTTTTATGAAATCTATAATAATTTAAATATATTGTGTTTCTACACATAAATAAAATTATGAAAAAAAAAAAATTTGCCTCTCGATTTAAAGACACATTTTATGCATAAATACAATATTGAGCTTGAAGATACATATGTTTGTATAAATGTGACCAATTGAGCAAAGTTGTGGCTTACCACATTTTTATACTTTTGTATCGTTAAGATTACACCTTTTTTGTATGAAAAACGATGGCGATATATAGACTTTATGAACAAAAAAAAGGAATTTAGAAAATAAGTTTTTTTATTTCACAAATTGACAACATCCATACAATTGCCAATTCAAGGAATTAGAATGAAAAGGGAGACGAATTAAGCTGAAAGAGAGGAGGGAATGAAAAACATGCAAAGTACGAACGATCAGCAGAATAATTCAATTGGCACAAAAAAGAAAACACATAAAATAACTGTTAACGTGATGTTTATTGTGTAAACACCAATTATTGTTATGCTTTGGGAAAGGAATTTGTGAACGTTTGAGCACATTTGTGCACATTTATACAATAGTTTCAAAAATCGTAAATTTTCGTATTTTTTTGGACTATTTTTAGTAAATATTGAAAGTGTTTCGCCACAAAAAATATTGGGCCATTAATATTGTTACAAAATCACCAATTAAAAAAAAATGCAGCCGTCGGTGTTAGTTCTGAGGCTTAAGATTAGATTGAAACATTTTACTTATGCAATTAATCAAATCTCGTATCAAATGAACAATTATGTTACGAAGCGCTATTTGTTTAAATCGAACATTCGGAAGTAAATAGCAAATATCAGTTCAAACTATTTGGTCGCATACGAAGGGGCTTTCTATGTGAGTAACAAATATTAAAAAAACAAAAATTATTTTTTTTCTATATAAAGCGCGAGTGTTTAACATATGTCATCACGTCTGTATTTGTATTGAATTGAAATATGTGAAATATGAAGCGGCAGGGAGGGCGGTGCAAGATTTTAAATGTTTTCAGTTTATAAACAACAGCAAAACATAATTTTTTAAGAAAATTAAAAAGAAATATGTAGAATTC
Organism: Sylvicola fuscatus; assembly: GCA_026546915.1. NCBI lineage: Eukaryota > Metazoa > Arthropoda > Insecta > Diptera > Anisopodidae > Sylvicola > Sylvicola fuscatus. The sequence continues at coordinate 5,735 of JANSTS010010365.1, forward strand.
AAATTTATATGTGTTAAATATTTTTACCATATATAAAATTAAAAATTATTTACCGTAATGTTGACGTTGCGGCCTTTCATTTTTGCCAACATTCGTTAAAATTGGAATTCTTTTGATAGAAAACTTCATTTAAATTTGAACCATCCGTTCTCGCGTTCTCACGGAAAGACTAACAGATATTTTCGGTTGACAGACATTGTTCAAGAATACATTTTTGGAGTCAGAGGGTTTCTTCACGAATTTCTGGATCATTTGATTTTTTGATTGCAATGAGAAAATAAAACGGTATCATGGCGGAATTCACAGTTATGGTCCGGCCCTTCCGAATTTTTATAGAAATATGGGTCGATGATTCTACCAGGCTATTAACTTCACCAAACAATTTCGTATGAACATATATGTAATTGCAGCTCTTTGACAGCCGCTGCACTGAATACGTTTTTGTTTTCGGTCATTTCGGAAAGCCAGCGATTTTGTTAAAATTTCTCGTATTTCGTCGAATTTTTGTAATATAATATACATGAAAATTTTGTAGAACCTGTGGCAGGTGAACCATTTTCTTATAAAATGTAAAACAATATTGAACAAAAATACAATTTGACGCTCAAACGTTATCGATCTGTCACTGACTAAGTACTTCTAAATGAATTCCTGCAATACATTTAATCCTGATTCCTGACCAATAAACCATCATCTACAAGCTAAATCTATTAAGGTATGTCATTTCAACTGTTGTTATAATTTACATACAGTTTTCGTTTTTAAGTGACCATTTATTAAAAGCATAAATTCAAAATTCGCTGAAATGTAATATACTGCAAAACATAAATATCCATGAACTAGAACTAGGTCATAAATTTAAATGGAATTCAAATGATGTTCCCTTTAAAATTACATACACTTTTTTGATATACAAAATTGATGCCATAAAATTATAGATGAATTGGCACATTGAATTTATGAATTTTCAAATTGTAGAAACTAAAATATTTGAGATATTTTTTTGTGTAATATTTATGGACAAGTTGGACAATATATACAGATACGGTCTCACGGATGATGAAAGATATTAAACGGAATTAATATATTGTACATATCTTGCTTCAGTGCAGCGCTGATGCATATATGAAATCCCTTAACGATTCTTAGTAGCCGTATTGGTATGGAAACCTCAGGAGGAACATCTGCTGCAGATTGTTGGATACAATTTTTACAAGAATTAATGAAATACAATACAGAATCTGCGAAGAGTTTAATTTTAATCCCAAGTGATCACCCTTGACACTTGACTTTTCATGCAACTAAGCGCCATTATAAGACCCTTGCCGACGAAGTCGCAAAGGATTGGCGATTTGTTCTAACGTTGCACCATTCTACGAGCGGCAAAGGTCAAGTGAACATTATTGATTTCGTTTTCTAAAAGTTTTTTTTATACGACTAGTATTCGTATTAGTTTCTTTTCTTGAATGCCATAGAAACAATACATTGATTTTCATTGTTGCTTTCAAGTTTCAACCATACTGCCAGCTAATTTATATTGAATAATTTCAATTATAACTATTTTTTTTATTTGTGCATGTCATGATTTATAAAAATAAGTCATATTATTCTATTTATAGACTAACAAATTATTTCAAATTACGCCAGAATCTCAAGCGTTCAAGATTAAGTATAATTGAATGCTCAAACATTTGGATTTTCCTATTCGTTAATTACATATTATATTTTTACAAGTATTCTTTACAACAAATCACTAATTACAAATCGTCAATAAGATTAATGACGATCAGTGTTGTGTGCGATTTATTTAATTATCTTTAAGTGGTACACTTCTTCATATAATCACTGCAAATAACTAAATAATCCGTGCTACTATCAGCCAAAAAATCAGACAAAGATAAGATATCGATGGCTTTAACTTCAACATGTCGCAGCGATTTTATTGAATGTCAATGTAATAAACCTATAGGGACCTCACACCTGTCAATTATACACATACAATTTTGATATCATTTCTGTACGTATTATTTTGATTTTGTTACTAATTTGATGCCGTCAACATCGTCAAATTTAATCAAAGTCAGTTGCGAAAAATGGGCATTCCGACACGGTCTAGTGACGAAAAATTTTGCAGATTTCTAACGTGAACTGTTTAAAACAACAACAAAAACGTACACATTTAAAAGTTGTAAATTTTCTTTAAAAAATAGTGATCTGTATTTTGTGAAGTGTTAGTTTGTTGACCAGCGCTAAAAAAAAAACTGTTCCAATTAATGATGGAGGAACTAACGTCCAATGTCGTTGAAGAATCACAAGAAATTCAGCGACAAGATGATTTTGATTTGCTAAATGATAATGTATTGATTTCTGTGCATGGTTCAATGATGCTGATTGCATGGATCGGTGCCGGCTCCATTGGAATAATCATAGCAAGGTAAGTCACATTCTTAAGTACTAGTGAACTTAAGTTCTATTTAGCTAACATCTTCTCAAATGTAATTTTAAAACAAAATTACCCATTTGTACAAGCTATCCGACACTTATATGAATAAAATTGTGACGAAAGTCAAAGAAATCGAAAACGAGGGTATCTTACAGTAAGGTATGATGATATGACGCGTTATCACTGCTCATGACTAATATGTATTAATCAATGTCAATATGTCATAATTCATTGATTAACAATTCCCATGACATTACGATTTTAAACCATTTATCCGATGAAAATTCTTTTGCATTGTAAAAAAAACACATGAGAATTAAAGCCAAGGCATTTGCTTCAATATAAAATCACAATTTTATCAGTGTTTACAAAAAATAATTCATTCAGGTAAACCCAAACGAAACTGACTCAGTGAAAATCCTTTTTCATTCGTTACAGATACTTTCGGAATACATGGACAGAAGTGCAATTATTTCAAAACTCACTTTGGTTTACGGTGAGGCTGCTTTGTCTTTTATGACAATTTGTAACTAAATATTCACTATTATTGATCTGTGAATCTTTTTCCAATATGACTTAATACATTCATTTTAAAAGTTTCTGCCTATTCATTGAAATACTGGGTACAAATGAACACACAACATTTTTATTTTTGCACAGTAGCTACATCGAGCATGTATGCTTACCACATGGGCGCTCACAATGATTGCATTTGCCGTCATTCTCATCGACCTGGACGGTTGGGTGGAGTATACGCCACATGAAATACTGGGAATCATAACGATCATCTTAACCTTCTTGCAGCCCATTCTGGCAATGCTCCGACCGATGAATGATTCTCCCAGCTATCGTTACTTTCGATGGTGTCACAGTTTAGGAGGAACCATTATTTTCTGTCTCTCCAGTAAGCTCTAACAATCAATCATTCCTATGCTCTTGTTGTGAATGTAATCCATTTTTTCATTCAGTAACCACATTCTTCCTGTCCGTTCAATTAAAAACGGCCGATCTGCCCGCCAGCATGAACTGGATTTTGACTGGATTTCTGTTTTTTCACGTTTTCGCTCACGGAGTTTTTTCGGTAACACAATTTTTCTGTCACTTATACCAAATTTCTAACTGATTGTTTTTTCATAGGTCCTATCTTACAATGAGAATTTAGAGGTTGGTGATACTTATCAGTTAATGTAATTGTTTAAATATTTATTTTTAATTCTTATAACATTGTTACAGCATGTGACCAAACGAAAGATTGGCCTATTTCTTTATATCATAATCGTGGTGGGATTTCTGGCAGCGATGATAACAATTGTTGTTACTCGCAAATATAATTAATTGATTATTGTTTACATATTTTAGACATCATCGATTTTTTATCAAATATTTTCAATAATATCAGATTGAAGATATTTCCGTATATATTTTTGTACTTTACCTATACTGTCTGTATATTATATGAAATAGTTATCGAAATCAAATAAAATATAAATAAATTGCAGTTTAGTGTTATTTTGTTTTTATTATTCTTTAATTATTGTAAAAGGTAACATTTGAACGATTTTCGATTAAAAATTGTGGGAAAACATTATTGAAATATATAATATTTATGTTATTTTACTGTACAGCAATTTTTAAAAAATTTGTGCCATGTGGACCAAACTGTATTTGTTTGGCAGATAAAATTATGAATAAAATTTTAGAAATAATATTCACGAAATTCTTTCAAATAAAGAATTAAATTGTTCTACAATTTTACTTTCTTTCTTAAAATGGCAGTAAATATCTTTCAAAATTGCATATTATGCCTGGAATGATTTGGAACAAAACGCGTTATGGGCCAATTCGTTGCTTCACAATCAACGACAAATAAATATAGCACATATTACAATAACTTTTCTGACTTATTAATAATTAAAAATAACATTATTCTATTTTACAAGAAACGTAAAAAACTTAAACACTAAAAAAAACGTCATTAAATACTTTATACAAAAAGAAAACTAATATGTTTCTTTTCCATTAAATCCCACGTATGTCGAGCGTTTAATTCATTATTTTACTCTTCAACGTGTCGACCGCCTCATTGATTGGCGCCAAAACTGCGATGACCACCAAAGCAACGACAAACAGTATCACGATTACCAAGTAGACAGTCAATAACAATTTCCTGAAGCCAGCGTGCTATAAGAAAGAGAAAGGAATGTGTGATTAATAAATGCCAATTTTGATGAATGTTTGTAAATATTATCATTATCTTACCGGTGCGTCTTGTTTGCGCTCCTTCATTCCGCCGCGGTTAGGCGTCATATCAGTCATCGGGAAAGAGTTGACGCGATGGCTGCCAGCGCGCTCGCTTGTGCATCCGGCAATCTGAATACAATAAAATATCTAACCATAATAAAACGCAAATAATTAGGCAGAAGCTGCTCTTATCAGTCGGGGTTAGTACGAGAAAGTGGAGAAATTATAATATTTCGTTGCGAATAATAATGTACACGTTTAATGAAACTCAGGTAGGTGGGTGGGACTTAACAGCATTTCACCAACTCGGGTTTTTTTTTTACAATAGAATTATTTGATTAGATTCGCTTAATCTTGGTAATGCACCGTCGCCACAGAATAAATATTTTGATTCTACTCTCTGAACCCATCAGATGATACAAAATAGACAAAAAAAACCTTTATGCTTATTATTTACACACCATTTTTGGATTCATAAGAGAAATGTTCTTCATAAAAAGACAAAGTTCATGTATTATTGATTTAACATTTAAAAGAAATTAAATAAAATAACTGTATACGAGTAAAATAAATAAATACATATAACTTTTTTCCACAAACTCCCATACATAAAACACATATTTACATAACTCTGTTTCTATGGAAATAAATTTGTTCTTACCGAAAATATAAAGTGAACGACCACGTGGAAAGCCACAAAGGCCACCAAAATCCAATCGAACCACTCTGGCAGCTCAGCCTTTGACAATTTCACAGCAAAGAATATTGTCACGACTGAAAATCGAACACAATTAGACTCCAATCCATTTTACCAAACGACAAAAAAAACTTACTAGCTAGAATATGTGCCAAATTGCCACCCAACCAATGCGCCCAATTAAACAATGGCCTTGACTTATCGGTTGGACCCGGTCGGAAAAGTGCACCGATTGGCTGCAGGAAGCACAGAATAGTTGTAACTGTTCCCAAAATAGCGTGTGGATTCCGCTCGCCTGACCAGCCATTAATCTCGACGAAGATGATGACAAAACCAGCCATTGTCAAGGACCATGTCAGCACCATTAAAGTGCGATGCCACTTAAAAATGAATTGAAAAAGAGATTAGTTTTGAAAAAAAAAGAAACAAAAATCTTGCGAGTACTTACAGCGAACCATTGGTCTTTGCCGCAAATTTGACTGCCCACCCAAGTCTGTTTAAAGTACCGAGCAATGAGAATGCCGGCCGATGCAGTTCCAATCCATGCTACCAACATAAATGCAGCATGCAAACGCAATAGTAAAGTTGATTTGCCACCAACCGATTGAATTTCCGAAAGGGATAAAGCAGTTCCTGACGCAAGTCGTCCAATGTCATGATAGTTCACGTGATCGGCTGAAATTATTAATAGGAATATAATAAAATTAAATGTTCACAACAGGATGCCGTCCAAATAAAATGTATTAAATACTTACAGCTAACAGCTTTTCCGGAAGCAATCACCAAAAAGTATCGACCGTTAATTAAATCGAAAGTCGTAGATTTTACAGTAAAGGAATTGTCGCGCTCAAATTTACAGTAAATTGTCCCATCTTCATATGAAGACTCCAACAGACGTGCGATACCTTGTGGCTGTAAAGAAATTTTTTGTTAGAAAATTTTAAACTCATAAATATCAAAGCTGAAGAGCCATACCACTCCATCCCTTGAAACGCCATAATTAGGGGTTCCCGAAGTCCACGATGAATATATTGCGACAGTGCCAGATTGTGGAACGCACTCAATAACTGAATCATCTCCCATCAGATTATCCGTAGATAAGCCAACAGCAACATAGGCAGGTGAATCTTTAAAAAAAAATGGAAATTGGAAATAGATGGAATATAAATTAATTTATAAATAAACCAACCATAACCAGATTTCAACTCGAACTGATAGGAATCTCCTTTTACGGTGACAGCAGTGATAGCTCGACAACTCATATCATTGACGCAATTATCTGGGAAGCCGAAGCAAGTTTTTGTCTCTCCACATCCCGTATAAATAGGATCTGTCTTAGCGGCCTTGTTGAACGGATTTAAAATATGTTTACAGTTTAATTAATTAAGATTGAACTTACCACTTTCTGCACAGCTGGCTTATAGGAAGGAGTTGTGCTAGTTAAAGGTTTACGAGTAGTAGAAATTCCAGATGATGGTGGAGCTGAATCTTTCGACACTACTTGAACAGCAATTGATTCCAGTCCAACCCAGAATTTGTCATATTCTTGAGCGATTGTCGCACTAAAACGAAATAAAAATTCCATGTTGACAAATCTTCTCATATATTGCAACCATCAAAACACTCACTTAAAAACCACATCGCCCAAGAAGTCAGTTGGTGCCTGCCATTCGAAACCGAGATTGCTCTTTGGGCTGGGACTGGTGTGTGTTGCCGTTGATTCCTCGCCATCGCAATTAATCAGTTTAACGATGCCGTTTACAGACGGAGCAAAGCGTCCAACCTGAAACACGCAAAATCATTTGTCCATTAAGTGACCATTTGGAATTCAGGTAGGCGACATTGTCGCCAAACATCGGTCAAATGATGCCGACAAATTCCTACCACTTTAAATGGGGGCACAGCGCTTCGAGCGTGTATCATGAAACCCCCGAAATTTAATTCGGCTGGATTTGATTCGATTTCAACCCGCAAAACTTGCCCCTGTCCGACAACAGTGGAGGAGGTGGTTATCCGGAATGGAGAGGGTGAAGTCATCGGCGCGATGCCGCCACCATGAAATGGAAGCATGGTGCTGCATACTGATTCTGGAGCACCTTGAGGCAGGGTTCGTGTCGTGTGTAGCACACTGGCGATGATTAGCAGCACCGCAAATTTCAACATGATTTTAAGTTTTTAATTACTGCAATGATACAAAAATAAAATAACAGATTATTCTATATATTTTTATTAGAAATTAGGAATTTATTTATATGTCTGTATTCCAGGATGAGGAGAAAATATAATGGGAAAAACATTATACATTTTGTTTCACTCATATTATTGTTGAGTCTTTTGACTAAAATTGAGTTTCTTTGTTTATTTTAAACACAATTTTAATATCATTTTAATATTTTTCCTTAATATTATACATAATAATATTCTGCGGAGGTTGAGTTGAGTTAAAAAATCTCACAATCACTTTTATTTTTACAAAATAAAATAACTACGCAGTTTTAAGAAACTATTATTTTACTCCGCATAGTCGCCGAACCTCTTCCTCTCAAGAAGTACTGGATTAAATTAATTAAATTATTATAAAGTATTTATCATAGATATAATCATTTTATTTGCGCAATGGCGGCAAATATTTTACAATTAAGCTAAATGTTGTGTCTTATTTGTTGATGAAATTTTTTTCTTTTATATTACTTATTTGTTTCTCACCAAATTGATAGTGAAAACCAAAAAAACTGCTCACAAACAATATAACACTGATAATTCGTTTCACACTGATTTTTATTCAAATAATAAAATACACACTAGTATTAATTGATATACACAATTTAACTTACAAAAAAAAAATTGTTGTTTTTATTACGGTCCGAAATCGGACACGTACTTAAGGCATCAAAAGAGGTGCGGCGTAGGATCAGTACACTAAATAAAATGTGCATCCCAGATGCTTGACCAAGAATCGAGCCACAACATTATTATAAATTATTTATTATAAATATAATCATTTTATTTGCGCAATGGTGGCAAATATTTTACAATTAAGCTAAAGGCTAAGCAAGTTTCCCCTTACAATCTGCTGAGAAAGTCCATTTTTGGATCTGTTATTTATTTTTGATTTATAGAGAGAAAATTGGCATTAATGATCATACATCTGGATGATGATCGTCATCCTTTTCATCAAACATCAACTTGTAACAAAATCTGGATCGTTATTTTTTTACAACAGTGATCATTGTTCAATATTTATGTCCTTTTTTTAAAATTACTGAATAACGATCCATTTCCATCATTGCAGCCAGAAAATGATCGATTACATATTCGGGACGACAAAGAGACCGGAGAATTACATATTTTTAAATGTGTTTTCCGCAGATATGTGACCATTATCAATGTAATAATAGTCAAGCCACAACATTAATTAATTGCAAAATCCAAAATCACGCGAAACAATATGTTTCCGCTAATATTTGAGGCTTATCAGAAATTTAAAAAAAAGCTTTTTAATTAAATCTAAGACACTAAAAGTAAATAATCCTGATTTTGCAATAACGATAAGTTGAAACCCCAATTGAAAACGATTTTATTATCACTTTTATTATGATGAATTGTTTTCATTTCAGTTGGCGGCATTGATTGTGAGTTGTAAGTGATATATGTATGTGCATATATTTAGGGAACAACAAAAACTTGTTGGTTATTTTTGTTTGATACCACGCCACGCGTGCGGGTATTTCTCACAAAAGAATATGTCAAAATGATTTTTTTCAGATAACATACATGTAACAAAAATTAAAAAAAAAAAACAAATCAAAAAGCTAACGTTATAGTTCAATTAGAACAATCCATTGTTTCAATCGCAATTCTACAAATTTAGAACTAATTACTTTTTCAGACAGATTTTCGGCGATATCCGTGCAATTGGTCATCTGAGTCAATTTGTTGCCAAAATTTTTATCGAATATTTAGTTTAAATGAAAAAGTATATGGTATATAAAAATAAAATTTAAAAAAAACATGAGGTTACTGCTTATTTACAAAAAATTGAAAATTCCTCTGACATGCAGTTTATTAAACATTTAAATCTGCATGCTGGTGGATAATACAAAAATGATTGTTTCTACTCTCAAAATAAATAAAATTATTCCAAAAATCAGATTAAACAGAAACTCTGTGACCACAACATAAAGGAACCAATAATGTTTGGTAAATAGGAAAATCAACAGTCAACGTCAATAAATAACATAAATGCAAGCGCGAGGCTATAAATCTCGACAGTTGATAACAATGCAGTTGTGTGCACCACAAAAACAGTTGATGGTTTTATGAAGGGTTGAAAGCTTCAACGCCCTTTGTAATTCATTTATGTGTAACTCACATTCACAACACTGACTTTTCAGAATAGTTGGCAATTTGCATTTAATGGTTTTAATTATACCTTTGTCCATTTTCGTTATTTAAGGGGACGAATTAAAATGGCTGAACTAAAATACTGAACGTAATTTTGCAACTGTCCGAGAAATGTGAAATAAAAGTTTTGTGTGTCGTAACTCGTAAGGTATCTAGGTTACCTTAAACATGTTGGCCGTAACGAATAGCGTTGACGTGCACTATGTATGTTAGATTAAGCGCATGCATGCTATGTGCTTTTTTGATTAAAAAGTTCAATGAACGCAAGGAATTTCGTGTCTGTTTTGATTTATGAAAATATTTTACATACATGTATCATCTGCATAAATTAGCATAACCTTATGCAATGAATAACCGTGGAATGCGTAAGTGGCAATTGATTTGTTGAATGGCCAATTAAGAACAATAAATGACTGTTGAGGGTTTATTTTGGATTCTGTGGAATTTTTGAGACGTCTGTTGGCTGTTGTACGATAATTGATAAGTGTAATCACTTATTCTTTCATAATTTGTAAAGCTTTTAAATAAATATTTATGTTACAAAGTGTTTATATATGTGCTCACACCAAATTAGTTCTGCAATGTTCTTGACGCCACTTTTAAGTTCATGATAACATTGTGAATAATATGATGAAGCGTAAGTAAATAATTTAGGAAATTTAACATCCGGTTTTCAATTTAATGTTTATTGGGTCCTATTCAAAAATATTCGGCAAATACTTTTTTGGCAGTCGAAAATGCCCAAAGTCCTAATGGTTTATTGAGTATGCAGGTTCAAATTTCGTCGGTTTTCCTCTCATTTCTTGTACATTAACCTGTAGTAGGAGACTTATTAAGAAAAGATTTTTCTTAATCAAAAATAAACTCAGAATAAATATTTTCTCTTTCAGATTTAATTACCCGCAATTCGTAATGGGTATTTTTCCACAACCTTATTTATTTACTCTTAATCCGATGACAAAAATATTTTGTGACAATTATGCACGACGGTAAGTACCCATGAATTATATAATTGAGTAAAAGCTCTAAAGCTTTCATTTGCAACTTATATTTTATATTCTCTACCATATGTCATTTCGAACTAGGAGACTTATGTCTGTTAATTTCTTCGTTCTTGAAATACTGCAAAACATAAACGACTTGCGGAAAGTTATTTAATCCTGTTGTTTATCTTTGCAATAAGTACAAGAATTACCACTTTGCTTAAACAGCTTAAAACAATTAAAATTAGATTCTATTTATCCCAAAAATCTGAACATTAATTTTAATATAAACCTTCTCAAGGTTCTCAAGGTTATTTAAAGAACAATAGAACACTTTTCTGATTCAGGAGTGCAGCAATATTTATAGACATTTGAGGCTAAACGAAGAATGTTACCAGTCCTTCACAGTTTCCGTTTAATAAATTCCCACATGGTTGCTTCATCATATGAGTTAAATTCAATTGAAATGGTGTATATTTATGCGTAATTGAATAATACGATTGCAATCCGATTTCCATTCTTGTATTTTGCATTGATTTGAACATAATCATCGCTCATAAATTCATCATATTAATTATCTGTTTATGTACTTATAAAAAATGTAGATATAGAAATGAGCGAATCTGATACGGTTACATTCCACAGATACGCTGCAGGTGCAATCTTCAAGTGGAGAATTATCTGGAGGACATCTACAGCCAGCGTGGGATATTGTTGAATGGAAATTATCAAATTACCCAAAACAGGTTGATGACTTAAGTACCATGCGACTTCTATGTAATGACCCGCTAGATAAAAATGCGGGACGTATGCCACACATAGGCACACCCACTTGACGTACTTATGATAATATTTCAAATTGCGCCTCTAATGGTGTGTACTTAAAATTAAGAGCGTCACTGATGTGGTGGTAAGCTTACCCTTTGCATATGGTTTTCTTGTGATTTGCATTGTCTGTGTGATGTAACCATTAACGTGATATTTATTTTCTTTAGCATTTTGCTTCAATATTGGATAGGAAAATCGTAAAAAGCCGTTAAAAGTTAATCATTTTGTTTTTAAATCTCCAAAAAATTGAATTTTCTAACCAACAGTTCATAGATTCTTTGGTTTGTTTTTCTAAACATTTATCCAATTTAGTTTTTGAATCCGTGAAGTGTCAAATACCAAGTCATAAAGATAAAATGCAGACAAAGAGTCACTAAAATTAAACTTTTTTGCCCTCCTAAAATATGTAATTTTTTATTATAATTTGTTGAATCATATTTGTGTGGCCAATAAAAACAGTTATATACACTTAGACCTACATTACTTTATTACAAAATAACAAATAGTCATAAGAATATGTACGTAAGCTGTGCAATATGCAATAAAAATGAATTTACCACGCAATGTTAGTTTACAACGTACATTAAGCCGTATACGATTAAAGGCTGCAAAATAAGCCAATATTAATCACGCCATCGCATTTTTACAAGTAGCAAAAAATATGCTCACTGCTCAGTCATCATGTTGATGACATAATATGCAATAAGAAACGAATTATGGAACCGGTTCCTGAAATTTGCAAGACGATCAAATTCCTAAAAAAAAAAAAAAAAACTGCATTATATTCTTGCGACAACTGTGATAATATTTGCGCTGTCGCGTCACGTCGGTATTTAATGTTTTTGGCAGCTTAATGCAAATAACAACGCGAATATACCGAAACGTCCGGAGACAAGAGTGGGTTGGCTTATAGAATTATTTGTTTTTCATAAATTTTGTGTACTATACCGGATATTTAGTCGAAATGTATTTTACAATGATATGACTAAAGATTATTACCGCAAATATTAGACTTATTAAGACTTTTACAAATAAATTGTATATACGATGCATATTAAAGGCGTACTGCAAGTTGAGTATTATTAAATACAAGATTTGATTGATCCATTTAAGGTCTAAATTACAATACAAGGTTTGATTCAATGCTACCTGTAAATGGCATTTTCAAGACCACCCATTCATTTTTCGTTGGACTTTTATCACACGTCATGTACAATAGTTACATTAATATTAAATTAATTTTTAAAATATTTATGTAAGAAATGAGCACAGTGGAATTGATCAACAAAGAAATTAAATTTTATAATATCTGTTTTTTATCAGAAACAAGTTGATTCAGTGATTAATTTTCATTATCACAATCCAATTTTAAATCGACATCCGCTTGAAATTCGATTTGAGTTCCATTTTCCTTGTAAGTGACAATGAATTATTAGCCAGTGTAATTTTGAAATCATGTTCACTGCCAACTCACAATTCTTCTATGATTCAATCTAATCCCAATATCAAATAATGACCTATACGAATTCTATTTATACCAAAAATAATTAGTGATGTCGATCAAATCAAGGCAAAAGTGTCATTAAAAATGCGGACCATATTGCTACAGGCAAAAGCATTTATCCGTGGGTGATTATTGTAAATTAACTGAGGCAGGTTGAGTTTAATTAAATGGCTATATCTGTTATCATCAAACCAATGACATGAGCTTTGCTGAATAAATAATTGGTATTGGTGTGTCCTGTTACCAGTTAATTGCCATTAGAAATTCTTTGACATGAAAAGTCAATCAATATACACTAAAAGCTGGTAAATTGATATAATTATAAACTTAAATGACGAAAACATGTGTAAGGGAAATCAGGAACAATATGTCCTAGATATGTCCTGGGGCAAAGAGAATCCAATTAAATTATAAGGCAAAGGTCTGCGATAGTTGTTTAGGGATAAAATATGTTTCCTCATTGAACATTTTTTTTTTTTTTTTTTGACCATAACGGTGATGTTTAACGACGTTATTAAACGTATAAAAAAATATTGCCGAAAATAAAAACTAATTAGAGATAAAACAATAAAATTCGCTGCGATTTGAACAATACATTTCTTTTGGACATTAGAAATATTCCAAAGTTAAAGAAATTCATATTGTACAAGGTGACAGTGCGACTGTGCCAACTATTATAATCGATTAGCACGTTCGACATTGCACACAAAATTCATCGCTAACGACTCAACATTGCATATTATTTGAATAAAACATTTAAAAAATTGAATCTACCTCAAGTTATTATGTCTGTCTAAGATTATAAGTCACGCTATAACCTCAAGTGTACTGACAATTAGTTTGAAATCACTCGCATCACCTAAACCTTGAGATCATGATAACACTTAATTAGTGCACATTACTTTCACACACTTGCGTAGCTCATTCAAAGCGACCTAGTTTGTCACTATATGCGAAAATCCATAGCATAAATACATATAATTATATCACAGAAAATCGGAACACATTACAGACGCGGGTCTAGCAAATAAATCGCAACTATTTTCATATAATTATTTGCTTAACAAAAAAAAAAACAACAAACAATTCAACTATAGATTTCCGCGTGGCGCGTTTAAATTAAATTACAGACCACCGGAAAATGTATTTCTGTTAATTTCACTTTAATTGTATTTGGTTGATCCCAATGTACCTGTAATTCACAAAAATCAATCAATTAGCCAAAGTTCGTAACAATAAAACCATTCACGCACTGAAAATTAAATGCCTTCACCATTGTGGATATGCGATTACAATTGCTGCCAGAGATTTGTGACGGGGGAAAAAGTGCGAATTTATGTATATCCATGCAGCTTATGAGAATTGTTAAGACGTACCACAAGAATTATATTATCTTGGTTGGGAATTTTTTCGGCAATCGCCTGCTTGATTAATGGAACGTTACGGTGTGTTTAATTCAATAGCATTTGTTGTAAATAAAGATCTATAAATATACAAGTATTTATGTTGAACATGACGCCCGAGTGGCCAAATTCCATATGTAAAGAGATAGTATATTTGCAATCGTGTGTGGAGCAGCCGATAGCTGCTGCTGATTTATCTTCGTATGTGGCTTTTACCTTGTTGGTAAAGCTCTTGGGAGGATGCAATCAATTTTCTGACTGAGCAGCGCTACGTACCGGCTTTGGGTTGGCGGGAAATATATCCAGGAAACCATTTATGAAATTCAATTAAAATCATGGAGACAAATTCAATGTGACTAAACACTTAAGTGGAAGTTTTTGGTGCATCCTTTAATTTTCAATTTTCCCAAAATACACATTCAATGAACATTAAGCCATTTCACTCTTCACAGCTTTTTCAGTATTTCCATTTTTTGTTGGCACGAATTATATATATTTAGCAAATACCTCAATGTTTTGTGTTAAATTTTAAAGCTGCTTCAGTTTGTGAGCTTTCTTATCTAAAATAAACGTTTTACTGTCTGAAATTCTCTCGCTTCGTCTTTGCCGACCTTTAAAAATACCCGTAAAGTCAACACAAACAACAAATTACGACAAATGACAATAATAATTGTTTTATGACAATCGCGTCTTTATTGTTATACTCGTCAAATCATCATCATTGACACACTCCATTAAACTTTTAGAAAGCATTTTCTAATTATTGTACATAAACATTACATAACACAATACAAGCATACACAACATTTTTATCTCCACTTTATTGTCACTTAAATTTCTGTCACAGATTCTCATTATAATGCCCAAAAAGGCTGTCATTGCTAGAAAATTTTCAATTTGTCATTGTTAACGCGGAGCGCGCTGGTAAGGACCATGGGCACAGGAGTTGAGTGACATATCCATCCGAAAAATTATTTGTCCGCATGACATTAATTGCGAGCATAATTATTTGTTATAATGTGACGACAAAGAACTTCTGTCGATTTATTATTTGGAGACGAATTTTGTTATACACGAGTAATAAACAAGTTTAGTATTTATGTTGGTCAATTTATATGAATAAATGACAAAATCATTGGCTGACCACACTTTACATCATATTTACATAATTGCATATTCATTATTAACCTATTGCAATGTCAACATACACTACATTAAGGTAATTCAATATTCAATTTATTTATTGATTTATGAGGTTTGTCAATGATAATAGGACAAGGATTGGTATGGTTCACCATAATGAATTTGTCTTATTACATTATTTAATAAAGTTCAGAAATGTGATTTCGATAACACCTTTTTTCTAACTTAAATTAATGAGAAAACTATTTATATACAAAAATGTTTGCTATTGCACAATAACGCAAATGTTATGCAATTAATTAAATGTGCTCAACATGCAACTTATATCGTCCATTAACAATGCAACAGTCTCAATAATTATTTGCAAATGAAAGTGAAACAGTGAACCAAAGTTTCAAGCAAATTTATCAAAGGAATAATTGATGAGATCAATTGCATGCTCGCTTGCATTTAATTGCAACAGCGTTAAAGCTTAACAAAACTTTCACAAAAGAAATAAAATAGTGCGACACAATTGGACATTGCAAAAATTATGCAAGCAGCTTTTTGTTTTAGATTGAAACTTCCTGCGCGTTGTTGTGCATGCTGAATGATCAGCATTGTGAAGAAGTTTACTAAGATAATCAATTAGCGAAAGCCTGTTGATTTTTTCAGCAATAAGAGCACGGATTATTCAATGGAATTGCGTTAAAAATTCTTGTAAAGCGGATAGTCACGAGGCAATTCTTGAAAGTCATAAAGGTCGAGGTACGTAATCCGGAACCCACATACAACCAAGTTCAAATTGAAATTGATCATGTACACAGATTTTATCAGGGACCAAGTTAAGCAGAGTTTTCCTCCACCCATAAATGACCAGTACTGAGTAGAAACCAACGTCGCATAACCTTGATTCTTGTACGTTTATATGGTGTTATGGTCGATGTATTTGACGGCCAATGCTTAAAGCATAGCAGCAATTGTAAGACGCATACAACAACTCGTCAGTCAGTTTCTCTGAAGAACCACAATTATGATGTGAATTCCCCAGCATGTTGAGACAGTTCTCATTCCGCCGCTCCTTCATTATGCGTGGTTTTTGTGGCCTTCTCTGTTGGCATCTCAGAAAAGTGAGTCATTTTCATCCGATGAATGATCACAGAAAGCTCATTCAAGTTTATTAATTGCATTATTGTAGCACTTTAGCCTCCGTAAAGATCGGCAGAGTCATAAATTAATAGAAAAAAATCGAATTTCGTGAATCATGGCCTCGGTAAGATGCACTTTGCATTATTAATCTTTAAATCGAACGTAATTTCTGTCATGCAAGCGTTAACCCCATTGAAGTCTAATCATTCAAAGTCGCATTAGTTTTCCCACAACACGTGAAGCATGAACTTATTTTGACACTTTCACTCTCGAATTTATATGCTTCAGCGTCTATGTTTCTAACCTATGAGTATAGTGTTTGAGATTTTTATTAACCACAAAAGCGTTGTGCTTGAAAGCCCACAGCATTTACACAACCACATTAACACACATTCGAGTACAAACATGCACAGCAACAATTTTTGGCCTTTGAAGTTTGAATAAGCTATTTATGTATCAAGAGATGCAGTTTGGCTCACCGAATGGCATACAAGTACAACAACAACTTAAACTGTATTTGTAACAGTTGTAAACAAATAGCTTGTGGTTCAATTTTTTGTTTCCAACACTTGCCAATGCGTTTAAATGCATTCCTTTATTTTTTCAAAGCAACAAAAAGTATGCAGTTGCTGATTTACAGTTTTGATTAATGCAAAAAGCTCAAACATTTTACTTCATAAATAGTTACATTTTTTTTTGTTTTTTGATTGATAGTGTCAATTGTTATCATTTATTAATTACCTGGAAAACCCCACTTGAGGTAAATATACTTACATATACCTATTTATATAACTGAATGAATTGTAAATCAAACAAGCAAAATAAGTATGTTCGTTCACTAAATGGAGTGACAAATTAACTTTACTTATCATATACGTAAATAAAACAATTGTTGAACTGAAATTATTTCCGGGAACAATTTTTATGAATGACTGGGTTTTTCTGTTAAAACACAATGTTTAATCGACGTATTGTTCAAACATAGATTTTTTGGGGAAATCATTAAAATCCATATATCTGGTAAAACTTCAGATAAACCTAGATTATCTGCCAATAGTAAATACTATATGTTTTAAGCATGTTGGCAATCTTTTGACCAATCCATCAAATGTAAGTTAATGAAACAATTTTTTTTTGTAACTTGTCATAATTTGTAAGTGGGTTTGATATTCCAAATCTATGATTGATATGTAGATATGGATGAGTTGTTAAATGTTTAATAGTAAAATAAAATTTTCATATTTTTCAGTTGAAGCTTAAAAAATGTACATGCGGTTCTCAAAATGATCCGTTAAATTAAAAAAGTCGTATTTTTGATTACAATCAATAATTCTATTTCATTATGTTCTCATTCACATTTTCATCGTTTGAATTTTTTGTTTTGCTTTTCAATTAGTCAATATTAAAATTGATAATAAATCATTGAAAACTCAAAACATCATTTAAAAACGAAATTTCATAATTCAATCTGATGAAAAAAAATAATTTAAAAAGACACTCGAATTGCTATTAATTTATTGAAATTGAGTACCTCAACATTTTGAGCAGTACATTGAACAATCTTGGATTATCGCCTACGCTAAAATATGTTTTCCTATTATTTGGCTTTTGTAAGCATGCCCTTTCGAATCTACAAAAAATTGTTTTGATTGATATTAAGGCTCAAGAACATGCAATTAAATTATTTAATTTACAAATATGAAAAATAATCATTCTCCCAACAAAATGTGACTAACAAATCGTGTAAAAAATTTTCAATTAATAGGAACATCTAATAAGTAAGCGTTCATTAACACCTCAAATACTCGTAAGAAATGAAAATGTTCCACATTATTTATATTACTTAATTTCCACACGTTTAAGTAAACGCACGACATGGCGTATGTGGCAAAGCAGCGCAGCGTGGCCGTGTATTTATCTTTGCTCAAGGTTTTTGAAATAGCAATCTACAAATGCTTTATTTATTGAGAAATATACGAGTGGCAAACGACATTTTGACATTACGTACTAAAATATAGTCAAGGAACTTACTTAATTACCTATCAGGTGGGGGTTTTTATTTAAAAATTTTCGTCATTATATTTTAAAAAATCCCCGACAAACTTTTAATTTATCCCAATTAGTGTTTATATAACAAAAAATGCATTTCTTCTATTATTTATAAATAAGTTCGACAATTTGTTCTAGATAATATAGTAAATACGGTTCCAAAAATCGAGATTCGTACAAAGCACAAAGTAAATAAGTAAATGTAAGTTTTATTTTGATTCCGTTACTAATTTTATATTATTTGAAATAGATTAATAAAAGACACTTTTAAAGTTCAAATTAAACTGATTTTCAACAAATATAAGATAAGTTTGAGATAAAAAAATACAATTTGCGATAAAAATAATTAAATTGAAAAGATGTGTATTCCAGATATAAATGTTTAAAACAGTCTAATAAAAATTTGTTTGCATTATCGGAAATTAGAAATTTTTCAACGATTGAGCATAATTTCTAATTTCCGCTTCAAGCTTCAGATATTTAAACCGTGATAATTTTCATTAAAAATATATAATTTTGAGCAAAAAAATTGTATTTGGTTTGTTTTTACGGATTAATGTGTATTTTATGAAAAATGCCAAGCGCTGTATTTGATATTCACCTTATATGTTTTAATTTCGTAAGATAAGCATTGGGCAATGAACCGTTAGAAGCCTTCTCCTCTGGTTGCCGCGACCTCAAGTCAAGTTGATTTTAATGCTTTCATTTGTTAGATTTTGTATGTTGATTTTGTATTGGGACCAGTGGTATTGAAACTTTATATTATAAACTAATTTAAGTCACATAGCCACTTGTTGCATACAATTGTGGGTAACCTTAAATGACATCAAGATTAAACGAAATACAAATACTTTGCAGTTTCTAAATTGTAGTTTGAAATCGTGTTATGACTGAGCGAAAAAGGTCGTTTCCAAATTAAATTATTGTAATTTCATTTTAATTTGTTGAGTCTTTTATAAACGTTGCCATTTTCAAAGCAAACGCTAAGTGTTAATACAAGTCAATCATTTCAAAAACATCGTAGTTACAACGAAATTTTGTATTTTGCTGATAATTGTTTGGAATACACATTAAATTAATTTGATTTCCTAAACATGTTTTAGATATCATAAATGTTTGATTGTATAGCATTTTTGGTGCATTGTAAAAAAAAGAAAAGAATGAGTGCATTTACACTTATGACCCCGTTAATTATTCTATTAAACCATACAATTTTTTTTTTAAATTTTCCAACTCTTTCACATTTCTTAACACTTCGGCACAACAAGCCGGCACTTGGCATGAGCTTCTCGTAACTGCGGTTGTTGTCTGCCAGTGATCCATTAACCATCAATTTGAATTGCAATTACATTGATTCGGTTGTAATAAACGTATACACATCTACTGTTAGAATTATGCTATTCCAAATTATCGGTGAAATCGAGCGGATCGAAAATTGTAGTAACAGTTTTCAAGATGAGTTCATAAATTTGCCAACAATTATAAGTCATTTGCCGATGTAATTTGAATATTAAGTTGTTTTCAAACTTTAAATACTGTTAGACAATTTTGCAATATTGTTTGGAAATCAATCTAAACTTGTCGCGAAAGTCGTCATTTAAAAGCCACAATTCTCACACAACATTCCGGAATCCACGTACATGTAAAAGCTTCAGCGTAAAACTGGTTATTTATACTCACATGTACACACTTTCTCAGTGACCCACAAACTGCACGTGAACGTCACCAATTGTGGACGAATCAAATTGAAGCCTCCAATAGATTTTACGCAGGTGCGTGTCAAAGAAAACGACACACAAAAAAGTCATAGGGAAATAAGGGCGACAATAAGTTGAACACATAAATGATAGCCACTTGTTCCATTTAATCGTTCTAAGAAACATGTATGGGTAAGAAAAAGACAAAATGTTCATGAATGAATAAAGTTAATTGTGAAAAATGTGGTCAAGGTGAGGCACAACTCATATTGATTTAACGTTACAGCAACTTCTTGGTAAGCTTTTTTTTCTCAACGTAATAACAACGATTGTTTTATACACGTTGAATGCTGTCTCAGATGGAGTTTAAAAAAAATTATAAAATCAAAAAAACATCAACAATTAAATATGTATATCCACTAAAACCAGTTTCGTTTTGAAAAGGCGCATTTTTTCGATCGTCACATTCCATCAACGACTGAAGACTTTCCTATACATTAAGATTGAGTAGCGACACTCAATCGGATAGGCGAAGCGTTAATAATGGTTAAAGTTTTCAGTATTTTCTGAACTGTAGAAATTCACCATTTCAAATTAAATATTTAAGATGTTTTTATAATTTATATTTTATTGTTGTATAAAGCTTACAAAATATTAATGCTGTTTAAATATGTAAAAAACATGTTTAATATAAAAATTTAATTATGTGTTATTGAAAATGTATTTTCATGACTTATAAACAGAAATATAAAAACAGCAAAATGTCACTTATGTCAGATTCAGAAAAAGTCAAATATTTTAATTATTATTATTTCAGACATTTTGTGTCATTAAAACAAATTACCGCGTTTGGAAGTATATCGGTGCCGCCTATCATTTTATTTTCAAAAATTAATTCAGTTTTCAGTTGGTCAGGCTTTGGCGTTTAAATGCATTATATTAAACATTCATAAGTATATATTTTGAGTTAATTTCCATAATTTATATATGGTTGATTAAACTATAAAGTACAAAATGTTGTCACGCGTTAAACACACACACACACACACACACACGATATTGAGATAATTAATGCATTATTGTGGCAAGCAATCAATTCATATTATTTGGTGACTCATAACGATGGAATGGCCCGCACCATAACGATATTTCAATTGTTCTGGCATCACAAACGAAATTGGCAGGTTTTGCAATAACAAAATAATAACATTAACGGTATACACGCTGCCGACGATTACGTCATAATTATTCCATCGCATTGCAATTCAGCTAAGACGCAGCACTGTTGAATGCGAGGTCATTTGCAGAAAAGTTGACATGCATCGTTACATTCCATCGGACATGAGATAATCCGCTTACAAATAAACAAACAATCTGCCGAGGAGTTTTCTTAAACGTGGCCGATATTGATACTAATAAGCTGTTTGCCGGGACTAGCTGCAGGTGAGCACTTCTTGCATCACTAAAATCTTCACATACCTTGTTTACTATTTGAGTGCAGAATATAATCCACGCTGCAATAACCACTTGTTGAAGCGCAGCTTGCACACAATTGTTTTGTTTTTTTTTTTGCAGATTCTTTTATGTCACAGCACAACAGAGCTTAAGTTTGTTAAAAAAAAAAAACTGAATGTGGGATAAATGTATTATCACCTTTTTCAGAAGCACTAGATTTGTTTTGTACGTTTCACACGAAGGAAGTATTTACTGCGCCATACCACCGCGAATGCGTTGTCTTTTGCGAGTGGTCGCGTATATCACCGTGCAAGTTGCTCGCGAACAAAAATCTGTGTCTAATGAAAACAGGTTCTCGTTGTTCTGCCCAACCGTACAACTCCACAACGACGTACGAACTTGAAGTGGAACTCACGATTCACGAAATGCCTTCTAAACGGCGATCTCAAGCACCCGGACGACCGTATTAAAACCACAAGCCAAGACACACACAAGTCACAATCTTGCCACGATTATATTCATATATGAGTAATCAGAATAAGTCGCGTCGTATATGCTGGCACACAACTCAACAAGCGATTGAATTAATTCACAGTCTGGGCCCTGGGGTATCGTGGAATTTCCACTCGCGTCGATGACCAACTCCGTACTGGCGGTAGTTTGGTTCGGTCTACCTTGATGGTGTAACTAATAACTATGTGTATAGTTAGCTTCCAGCCGTGGTGGTGGGAGCCGATTCTCTGCCAACGACAAGTAAATGTTGGAAGGGAGAGTATAAATGCAATGCAAATACTTCATCAGACGGCTTGGTTTCCCTTTAGCTTCCAATGTACGCAAGTAGTGTGTTTTGTTTTATTTGCCGGCAACTAATGCGTGACTGGTATTGACGTTGATGGTGTTCTTGTTCCTGTTGTTGCAAATTAATTACGATTTAGACACTTTTTGATGGATTTTTATTGATTATCTGTATTTCTGGTTAAATTTATTGTTTTACAATTTTGAGTACACAATTCAATTTCAAACTGTTGTTTTTTAATTATCACTTTTCATGATAATTACTTTTATTATTCCAGACAGATGAACGATTAGCGTATCGCTTATCTTAATCAATGCAACTTATGCTTGATTCTATATTAATCATTTTAAGGTGTTTTGAGAAGTTAATTTGATTTATTATCGTTGTCGGCAATATTTAAACACAATATAGGATTATAAGGTCGCATTAAACGTTTTCAATTGTGTGGAAAACCTGTCCATTAAAATTGTAAAAAAAAAAAATTAGGAATTAGTGTTTTAACCAAATTGTTTAAAATAAATAAAAAATTTTAAACTAATTATTCTGCTTTAATAAAGATCTTAATGAGAGCAACAATTTTAAGCAAAGTTTTTGCTCTGTCAACTTTCAAAACCAATTCATTCAAAGTTAAAAAATAAAAAGTTTTGCTCTAAAATCTTTGAAACGGTTAACTTTTCAGCGATTATTTCTTCTATATTTTGAAGGTCTGTTATAATATTTTTTTTTTAATTTTCACACACGTTGCAGTTGTTCGTAAATAAAATATTATAAATCGTTGAATTGGTTTTTAAACATCTTTAAATGTTAGAATTTAATCATATCCTTCATCTGCAACTTAAATGTATACACAATACGACGAATTAGAAAAAAAATGTCTTTATTGTTAACATACTTTTTATTAAATTTCCATTACATATTGATTTGATTAAAACTATTGTTCACATTTTTTAAATTTAATTTCCTTTCATTTTTTTTGATGATTAGAATAAAACTAGCACAAAATGCCAAGGTATGATGGAATCTATAAGCATCTCACATTTTATGTTGTTTTTCCAGCGACCTTCTCGTGAACAATCCTTTCGGGACATTACCGCATTTTTTTAAGTCTACAATAACCAATCCTGATGGAATATAAAATGCATTCTGTCGTGTAATTCTAGCAGTCGGCATACTCTCGTTGAAGTCTTCCATACGCAAATCCCTTGTTGATTTAGATTTTCTAATGTTCTCTAGAGGATGAAAGAATATAACATGTTAATTTAAATTCAAAGAAAGATGATTCATATTAACATATTGTTTGTTAAAATATGAAAAAAAAAATTCAAGACAATTATAATAATAAATGTACCTTGTGGAAACTCCATTGAACTTTGTACGAATGGGTCGGATGATTGTTTTGATGACTTCGGAGATACTTTCGGGCTGCTCATCTTAAATTCCTGTTTGCTAATGTTTAATGTCGGAGCAAGATATTTGATGTGAACACCACAAAAATCAGTTTTGAACTGAGTTTGTTAGATAATGTTCAACTAGTAAGTAAACTATCGATTTTACCTACATTAATTAATGCAGCATCCTTTTTAAAGAGCCTCATACCCAAATAAATGTGTTTTTACCCTTTTACCTGGTGATACGAGCATAAATTTCTCCGCAAAATAATTAAATGGCGTATAAATGTGTTGAAGCAATTAGCCACAAAAGATCAATAAAAAATCAATTAGCACATCGTCAAGACGAATTTTATTACACATGGTAAACCTTAATTATAATATAATGCGAATAAAGTGCCGACTGCAAACCATCTGGGACTTTCCAGAACGTATTGAAAAAAGTGATCCATTTCAATGTCCCAGAGGCCTCTTGCCATATAGGTTACACCCTGCATTTGTTTCTGGCCAATTACCACTGAGCAGATTATTCGCATCCTAATCGACGACCGTTATTTTCTTATTTAATTATTAACATATTTTTTTTTACAAACCGATCGAAGTTACTTTTCTTGACAAACAGTTTGACTTCTTGACTGATTATCATGGACAATTCCTTAGCGTCAGTCGGATCATAGGAAAATCCTTCTAAGTATCGACTCATTGACGACTTTAAAATATTGGCCACTCTCTCTTTTTTAAAGCGTCGTATTGGCTCAAGCCGATAAGTTGGTTGAAATAGGGTGGCCATCTTTGAATTACCACCAGCCATTGAGCTTCGTCTTCCAGCATATATTTGCTGGCGCGAAGTGTCACGCCGCTTTGCGTGTATAATTGATTGCACGGACTCGGGCACCTTAATATATTTGATGTTGTGAAAAATGTTTAATGAATTATTAATTCAAATTAAAAATTGAATGATTACTGATATAGTCGACATTGATGGTTCCAGTATTGTGACACTCATGTTGGTAATAATGTTGAATTTAAGTTCTTTTTAATTTTTTTTTTTTGCAACTAGACTTCAATTAAATTATATTCAATAATGTAATTTTGTTTTATAAATTTAAAGTCAGAGTTATCTGTAATATTTTCAACTATTTGAGTTTCCTCTTTCATCAAAAAATACGAGGCAGTTAAACTTGTAACAAACAGTTGTGACACCCTGTGAAATAATCCAAGTATAATACAAGTTTACATTAACCGAATGTATTATTTTAGAACTTAATTTCTTGCACTTTCGCATAAGATCTTTTTATTACATTTCCAATGATACAAATTAAATATTTGTAAAAAAATTTAGTTAAAAATAAATTTTATTTACAATCAATGTGAATGATTGAAAATACTTGTCTTATAAATTCTAATTTTGAAAATTCGTCACATAAATTCAATTTAATTTATATACAAAGCCCAAACAGTTCCAAGAGCAAACCAATCGTTAAATTTCATAAAATATGTTACATATTTGTCGACTTCCAAATCCCACAATCCTTTGGCAGTACAAACACCTCCTTGCATCGCATTTTCACCAATCAAAATGTTAACAATAATTCGATATCTGCAACAATACAAATTTACATAAATTATTGATATATATATTAAATTAAAAAATGATAAATGATAAACCTATCATAATTTCTGCCCTTAATCAATATTTTTACTTCACTGGCCATTCGTTTGGCCACCTCCATGGCCTCCAACGGGCAGTAGTGAAATTTATCCATATACCGATTCATCACCATCTTAAGGACATTTTCTGTCCGCTCCTTCTCGAAATTTCGCTTCGATGTCATGCGATATGTGGGCATATACAATACGGCTGATTTCTTGCTGCCAGAAGCGCTCAGGCGACCAGAATACATGGCGGCGCGCGTGGAGTCCCTTCGAATCTTTGAGCTCCGTCTTTGCTACAAAGAAAATTTAATTATACTTCTATTTGTTGTCATTTAATTAAAAAATACATTTTCCGTTGTTTCTAGTGTTGATGAAGGATTCATGGCTTGTCAATAATTTTAACAACTGTTAATATATTTAAAAATATATATGTAAAAAAGGATGAATAACTAGAAGAAACGTGACTTCATAAAAAAAGGATAAAAATCTATAAAAACAATAGAACTGAGAGAAATCAAATCTACTCGAAGTGGCAGTTGATTTTTTTAAATTCATAGAAACAATCGTTTTTTTTGGCCTGGGTTTCACATACATTTATTAGTATAATCTGCAGCATACATCACTTGTGCATTAGTACATCGATTTTTATTTAATAATAGTGCATGTAACAGTTGACAGTTCTTGACGATATTGAACATTTTCTGTACCATTTTTATCGTCAAAAATGTTTACAGCTTTAGTACAATATCAAAGTTCTTTAGAGGATCATTCGCATTTGACAAATACAATTATGTACTTTCTTATAAATTAATGTTGATCATAAAATAGACACAAATATGCTTACCAAATATTTAAACTTTGAAAACAATGCTATAAGTTCATAAGACAAAACACCAATTATTTTTGCTGTCGCCATTACATATAAATGGCATAATTTAGTTTTTATATGTTTAGGCATATTTTCATAGTTTAGCCATGATGATGAACATTCACTCCAGATGTTCTCACCTAATATTTGTTTACAAAGTTATTTTCTCTAACATTTACTTAACACTGATTAATTTAGTTTAAATATAAAAAGTGCAGACAAAAAGCTTTTTAAATGAATATTCAATATGAGCAAAATAACTAATTGCCAAATTTGCATGTCTTTTATGTTTTATATCAAGTTTCCTTTCCTTTTCAATAAATATAACATTGTATATGTGTACATGTATAATATATTCTTTTAAAGCCATCAAGTCACAATACGCAAATTTATTAAATAATAAACAACGAACAACAATATTAGGAAACCTACCTAGGTAGTAAATAGATAAAAACAATAATCAAATAAAAACGTAAAGGGCTTAAAACAAGTCAATGGTTTCAATACTTTTTTAAAAAGTAATTTGATCTTCTTTTAAATTCAATTTGTGTTAAATGAAATAAAAGCTGTCAAGCATAAATTAATATGTATAAATATAATTACGAATTTTCATTAAATAAATAGCAAAATATGTTATTTTGTTATTTTTGTTGATAATATTCTTTATCAGTCGTCTCAAATTTACCTTGTTTTCGTTTCAGTTTTCATGCATTGTTAAGCAATTGTCCTTTTACCTCTTCAAATGTAAAATAGTTGAGAATAAAGTTAATTAACACAACTTTTCTGATCTCCTGAGATTTTTTCCAAATTGCATTTATCAAAATATTAGTTTCTTTTGGAATCCAATATCAGTTTACAAATTAATCACGATGGAATGTAAAAAAAAAAATCTACCAACTTTTATATTTTTCGTAAAGATCGTCTTGTTCAATGTTCATTTAACTTTGTAACTTCTTCTTTTTTATCTTTTTAATTCATATTTTAATACGAGTAGTAGATTTTATTTGCGGTACTTATATTTATATTAAATGTACATATTCTTTATGAACGGATTTTTATTTAAAAGCTGTTTTTTATTAAATTGCAATTATTTATGTATATTTTTTTCAAAGTTAGTTCACTGGCAACACATTTAATATTATTCCTTTTTTTTTACGAAAAATAATTTAAATTGAAATATTATTTTTATGGATCTCTTTCTGCCCAGGACTTTAATCAATTGACGGATACAAAATCATCAAATATTTGCACATCCCAAATCGTCCTAGGCCGTTTATCTCAAAAATGCATTCAAATGTTTTGTAAACTGCCTTTTTCGGAGGACTCATCCAGCGTGGTTTGTACACATTTTTCAATGAGTTCTTGGCCCCAAAATTAAGCACATACAATTAAATATAACATTTAGTTAAAATCTAATATTGATTATTATATGAGGGATCGATTTTTATTTGTTCCGTATTTTTGGTTAGAGGTTTTGTATGTTCTAAAGTCATAGTATCTTTGGAATTCAGATGGCTGTTATATCCTTAAAGATTTAAATAATTTACTTGTTTACCTTGATCTTAATCTCACAAAAGCTACTTTTTCACTTATTTTATCAGGCATCATTGAATTCCGTAAATTGTTTTCATATATAAAATGCACTGGTTAGTGGTTATCCATCGGTTAAATTGATAAAATTAACTTATGAAATTTCATGTGGTGCAACACCTAATTTTGAATATATTAAATATGTAAATAAAAACAAAATAAAATATAATCTACTGAGAACTTTTTGGAATACAACCAAAACATTTTCATAAAATGTTTTCTTAAAATTTCTATATTTGTTACTAACCCAAGTCTAATCTCATCGATCAGATCACGTTTTTGGTCCACAAATTTACTGTTCCCTCGCTCAAACAAATGAATAAATTGTTCAACAAGCTTTGTATCGAATCTTAGTCCTCTGATGCAACTTTTCGCAGTGCTTTCTTGTTAAAGTTACAAATTGAGTCCAGAAATTCAGACCTCTGTCTGGTCGGTCTATGATCGGATGGCTTTGGCGATGGAGGTTGAGTCGGAGTTGCAGGTGGCATGGGGAACATCGTGGTTCCTAGTAGAAACAACCATTAGTTAACCAATAAAACCAATAAAAACAACATTATCAGAAACAAACCATTTTTGCTAGAAATCGGAGCCGCGGAAGTGGGTGGAGGCGGCGGTGATACAATTCCGGCTGCAGTAGAATGTGGCAGGCCAGTGGATATACTATTGGCACTGTCAGATCTTGTCATCAACGGTGGTGGTATAACGGCTGGCCCATTTTGTAGCTGCAACGAGTTTTGTTGGCGCAATCGAGTTTGTTTTTGTTCCATTTTCTGAAAACAATTTTTATTATAAGTTATGTACATAGTTTATGTAGATGTATGAAATACACTCACAGCTTTATGCTTTATCTTTTTTTTCTCTTCCTCTGAACTCATAAGCTCCTGGACACGCACTAAACGCTTTTGATTTTTCACCGACTTTTGTTCATCACGCAGTCTTTGCACAGTTTTCTGCTCTGCTATTTTCAGCTGATCCTTTGCAACTGGCGAGAACTTTAGTTGGTGCTTACACACAGCGTTAGCTGATGAAAAGGATTCATTAAAATTAGCAGCATATTCATGGAAAAACTGGTGAGATGCGAGTTGATCCAAAGAAGGAAGTCCTACTTTACATGCCTCTTTCGACAGAATTAACTCCAACAAATGCTCTGTAAATCAAATCAGCATAAATGGAAACTCTGAACACTCAAAACGAACTATCTATCTTACTTAAACTGTCAGGACAGTCGGTAATGCTCCTGGCGACAGACTCCTGCAACGGATAGCCCATACTCATTTCATATAACAAGTGCCCGAAACTGTACACATCGATCGCTTCGGAAGATGATATTTTGCTGTGTTGCAACAGGAATGGTCGATAAAATGCTGGCACGCCTAAAACAAAGTTCTCAATGTCCAAGAGACTGGCAGCACCCGTCTCTGTAATTATCACGTTTCCAGCATGAATATGACCATTCGGCATTCCTTTGGAGTGCAAGAAGCGTAACGCTTCCAGAATTTGGCGACCCAGCATTGCTATGTCTTTCCACGGGAGCGTTGAACGACCTTTTGGATTTCCATATTTGGTCAGAAAGGGATTCTTTGGTTGTACGCCACAGAGAAAGTCTTTAAGACTGCCTTTCTGATTAAACTTTCGCACAATTAATGCACCACTGTCGTTCGACGCGACATATTCTATTGGTTGAATGTACGGATGCTGTACTGTGGTGAGACTTTTCAAAACATTGTGTATTTCCCGATCATCAATGAATTTATCGGGACCATATTCAGTCCAAGTGAGTACTAGTTCGTGGAGTCCATTGGAGGATGAATCACAAGACGAAGTTGATGATGGTGAATGTTTTCCATGAGATTGCGAACTGAAACTGTAACTGTTTAGTATCCTTGTCTTAATTTTAAATTAAAAACAGTTACCTGGTTTTGATTAAATGATGCTTTCCTGATGATACCGTCGACTGACCTGGTGAAGTTTTATTTCCGATTGACTTGGGATTAACCTTGAAATAGTGTTTTCGTAGTCGCCATCCAATAGGGCCTAGAGTTGGGCCGATTGTGTACAATCCATCGGTTCGTAAGCACAAAGAGGAGTTTTGAAGTGCTTGATCTTGAATGGAAAATGCAATTTATGAGTATTCTAATAGGAAAACAAAAAAATGCTAACCATGAAACGAGGGATTATAGCTGTCCGGGTCCAAAAACTTTTTGGCCGGAAGTGATGAGGCCAATATAGGATTCATGAGGACTTGATTAATAAACAATTGCAGTGCGTTTCTTCGTTCAGCTATGAACTCCGGGCGCATATTACCTGGAATTAAAAATGTCAACCACACATGACGCAAACGCATTAATTAATCACGCAACAAAAACGTACCGAAAAGCTTTTTTCCAGGAAATTCCAATTCAATTCCAGATGGCTGCAAACATTTGTACAAAAAGTGAAAATCATTGTAACGTCGCAATTGTCGCCAAAAGTTATCTTTAGATGGTCCTCGCTGAATTTTTAACACATATTCCTGCAAAACATATTGCACCTTATCAGAACTAGTTAACTTTTTCTCATCATTAATATATTTAATCCTATATGTTATCGATTTAATGCAATGAGACATCGAGGCTTCTAGTTAACGCTTACCGTGTGTCCGTCGACGTTCTGAGCTGTCTCAATCAAACAGGTGAGGGTCTCGGTATCATCTAGAGTCACTTTGCGCTCAATACGCTTCTCAAATATAGCCATTGGTCTCGTAAACTAGCCAGACACACAAATCCCAATACAGTAGTCCGCTGACGAGAGCCATATCACTGAGAATTGTGCTCAAGCCAGCATAAGATTTGAAATGATTTTAAGCTTTTCTGCTGAATTGGCCCTTATCTTAATTGCACAATAAGATACGACACCAACACTTTGAATTGTTTATTTTTGAAAATATTGCGTCCGCCTTCACAATGTATTATTTTTTCTTGGCTGACATTTTCCTGAGACAACTAGTGGTGGCCTAAAATTGTGTTTAAACTAATCGACAAACTCATCGATACTTTTCTCGCCATTTTATATTAATAGAAATAATTTTTTCGGTATTTTTTTAAACGTTTATTTATTTTTCTTTAGTTTATTCTTGATTCTGGGCCAATGTGAATTGCCAAAACACCATCTTCAGCAGCGGCTGACATAGAAATGTCAGCATAACCAAATGTGGCGACATTAACCGTAATACCAGTGCAACTGCCACCGGAAGCTACTCCCGAAATAACATCGCAGTAAGTACCAGCCGGCAAGCAAGTCATCAGGTTCTGTTTCAAATCAAATGCCTCATTATTAAAGGCAACAAAACCGGCTCCACCGCGACAGAAGGCTATCTGGTTGGCGCCATTATCCCACCAATCATTAACTCCAGTAAACCTCACCACATTCCTGAAGATGATCATGCTGTAAATTTGACGCCACCTGTGCTCACAAGCCCAACCACTGGCGCACGAGTTGTCTGCATTTATTTGCGGTGAAACGATGTTGCCCTGTGAATCCTGTGGTGGACCCTGATCGGCGTCGTCAAACGTAAAGGAGCTCATCACACGAGGAATGCCAAAAGTATGGGCCAGCATGAATGCGGTCGCCATCTTATAGGGCCGTGAGTTTTTGTGCGTTAAAATGTTTCCACCACCACCGTGACCACGTTGATTGTCGTGATTGTCTACAAACACAAGAGCCGCGTACGACGGCATAAATCCCCAATCTTCACCCCAATTTTTTAGAAAACGCAGCTGGTCGTTGCCCATAAAGACTCGACCGATTTCCTCGGAATGCAGGAACTCTGTGACAGCGCCAAGTGGTGTATACTCAAAGCGTCCTGGTGATGCACCCGGCTGACTTCTGCCATCAATCACCTCCTGGAAAATGAAGGGACGCAAACCAGCAGCAAATCCAAAGTCTGTGTTCAAATTACGTACGCTGCTGTAGATGGTGTCCAGTTCACCGGGCCACATGTGTTTAGCCGCGTCCACACGGAATCCAGCCACACCCAATTCCACTAAATGATCTAAGAATTCTACCAACTTAGTACGCACCCATTGGACGCCTTGATTCAAATCGGGCAGACCCAGCAGCTCGCAGTTGCGCACTTCGATGGGGTCGTTCCAATTATAGATGGAGCATAGCGCATTGAAATCCAGGGAGCTGTATGGTACAGCTGGATAGTTCCGGCTGCCTGGATCGGCTGTGGATCCAGCTGTACCGGTGATTGGCTGTGGATTGACAGCGGCCATGTGATTCAGAATGATATCCACGTAAATGCGAACGCCGACGGCGTTGCAGCGTCTTGACATGTCCAGGAAGTCCGCTTCGTTGCCGGAACGAGTCGTTAAAATGTACGACAGCGGTTGGTAACGCTCCCACCATGGTCGTCCTGCGACAATGATGTTCTCATTAACAGGCGATAACTGCGATAAAATTCTTCATTGAACTCAGTTTAACTAAAAAAAGTTTTGCAATTCTCACCTGAACACCTGCGTATCCTTTGGGTCCGAGGAACCGCTCACACTCCAGCGCAATGTCACTGTACTTCCATTCGAACAAATGCACTATGGCACTGCGATTGTTCCACCAGTGGGTGGCGTGTTGGGCTTGGGCAGCGATGCCACACAGCACAACCAAAAGTACTGCTCCACGCATTCTTAAAAAACAGTAAAATTTAGTCTTAATAATTCTGCAATACTTTACTTATCACCTACTTCAATGACCTTTGAGAAAATTTTGAATGGTTCGACAGAAATACTGTATTTTATAAGGTTTAACCATATCTCGAATATAGGAGATTACATCCTAATAATCAGAAGCAACTTAAATTAGTCGATAAGAAGTACTTTATCAAAGGTAGTAAAATTTTATGTCCCGAATCTCAAGTGATCAATAATGTGGATTTAAGTTGTAATGAACGTAATCGCAATATTCTAAATTATTTGAACCTCTTTCTTTTGACTTTAGATAATGATTCGCTTAATCATAATTATTTAAGTCATATGTTAAGTTAATTGTTTATTTAGAGAGAATTCTTTCTTTATTTCCGTTGCCGCCACTCTCTGCTCACTTTCAGACAGCAAATTCTTGAACTTTATTGAACTGAAATGAATCTGTCCGTTTTTTTACGTTTGGATAAATTCTAACCCAAAAAACTAGTCAAACGGATTTATTTACATAGCACTAAAACGCAGTTAAAATCTAAGGATCATTTGTTAAGTAGTCGGATTTATAATTTTTCATAATATGTAGAAATATTCTCGTTATTGATGTCGGTAAGTCTTCGTTTCTATTCATGGGAATTCTGCTCAATGACTCTTAAAACGCATCTCAAAATTCATCATTATTCTTTAATTGACGCGCATGTCTTAATTAATATCAACCTATAAGATTTTCGATGTGATGAGTGATGACTGACGCATAGGCCAGCCAACTTTTTATTTTTTCCTATTTGCTGGGTCTTTTGTTTGTTAGACGACCCACAAAAAAATCCATTTTGTGTTATGTAAAAGGCAACATTGAGTTTAGTATTTTAACTTAAACATGTAAAGTAAACCGAAAACCTTTTTCATCATTCATTGATAAAGACCAAAAATCTCTTTCAAGGTTCGAAAAAATTGGTTTATTATCTGTAAATAAAAGGACATTTTTGTATTTTTGCTCTCTTTCAGAAATGCGAAAGTATCTCAAGTAAAGTTTTGATCAATATTTTTAAAAAATTATTTGTTTAAAGTACATAAAAAAATAAAGTAAAATTTCGATTGTTATGCAACATCTTTCATCAAAGGCAATTTATGAGACTTTTGCTAAATTAGTCAAGTTGTAACTTTATTTAAAGACAAAATATTTGGCAATGAATTAAATTTATAATTATAAATCTATTCATTCTTAAATTAATTACTTAATTATTTATTATGATGCATAGAAAATGTGGCACACGGCCTCCCTACCGCGCGATTTTCGATGATACAAATTTGTAATCTACGTGAATAGCGGGCATTCACATCGCTGAAAATTATCTTAAAAGACAGCTG
The DNA here is from genome assembly GCA_026546915.1 of Sylvicola fuscatus. Lineage (NCBI taxonomy): Eukaryota > Metazoa > Arthropoda > Insecta > Diptera > Anisopodidae > Sylvicola > Sylvicola fuscatus. The sequence goes on from JANSTS010010365.1 coordinate 40,049, forward strand.
TTCGGTAAACACTTGAAATAGCGCGTATAAAGCGTTTATACGAAAGCCGGTCAGTTAAGATTTCGCAGATGTAAACAAAAATGAAAGGTCAAAGGAGCATATGCAGCAGCTATAATGGCTTCTGCGGAGATTTCTGCAGTCGTCATGTAAAAAACATTGCTGCAGCCATTTATTGGACTTCCGAAACCCGCATTGGGTCAAGATATGTATATCGTGGATGATAACCCTATAATTCAATGCGAGATCGCGAATTTTTGTCGTGGAATGTTCTAGTAGAATGGAGTTTTTGACGTTCGAATGAATAATATTTACTGTTTTGGCTGTTGCAGATTTGGCTTTTGCAAATGCTATAAATATGTCGGTAATTAAGGCAACAACAAATAATTGTTTGGATCTTGGAAACGTGTCAAGTGTCATATTAGATTCACAATTGACCTTAAACCTAGACGGTTAGATTAATATCACTCAAACTTTACAAACTTTACAAGTAGCAAATAATTGGAAAGCGCATTCCAGAGACGCGCCCTTTGCTTCACTTGCCACCAGCAGAGACTCAACATAATATGCAAATCAGTGAATGAAACGGGCTGAAGTTATTTCTGAGCAGTAAATGCCATTACCAAAGGCGTTGATGGTCGTTATCGCTCCGTCGCAATTGAATGGCCTATTAATAATACGCGACGACACCGCCGTCTATACCCATAGCCCAACAGATAAGCCATATAAATACACAGCATAAGCTGAGGTTACACCGAATCATATATTTAATCTGAACTCTTCCCTCCCCACACATTCGCACTACATCTGGATCTGCATGGCTGGACCGCTCGCTGAGGATGCAATTGAACAGAAAGAGTGGGAAGATTATTAAAAACGGGTGATCCGGTTAACGTACAGAGATTCAACTTTAAATTAAAGACTGTAGTCAAGCTGAGCAGACGTTAAATGTTCGAGCGCGCCGTTTTTCTTCAACAGTGAATTCAGTGAAAGTGCATCGCATTTCTGTGGAACCGATTCGGCTCTTGTGGGTCCTATCAAATAAGTTTTTTTTCTAATTTTCCAATTCGACTCTACAGTGGTCTCATGTTCTGTATTCTCCACTAAGTCCACACACACTAACATAACCTCACAACCGCGAGTGTGCTGTAAGCGTCGAAAATCGCGTCTTTTTGCCACCTGTTGATTAAATCTTTCTCTGAAATTGGGTAAAGTGTGTTTTCGGCAAGTGGATCTTAAAAAGTGCAAAATGTCATCAACAGTGTTAGTGATTGGTAGTGGCGGTCGAGAGCACGCAATTTGTTGGAAACTTTCACAAAGCCCCCAAGTGTCGCATATTCTGGCGCTGCCGGGAAGTGTAGGAATATCTAAAGTGCCAAAGTGTCAAAACCTAGCCACGCCGGATGTTAAGAATTTCACAGCCATCGCTGCTTGGTGCCAGGCAAATAAAGTCGATTTGGTTGTCGTGGGTCCGGAGGATCCACTAGCTAATGGCCTGGAAGATGCTCTGCGTGCGGTCAATGTGCGATGTTTTGGCCCATCACTGACAGGTGCCCGCATTGAAGCGGACAAAAGCTGGTCCAAGGATTTTATGGATGCCTTTGGCATTCCCACGGCCAGACATAAGTCGTTTACAAGTGCAGCTGAGGCTAAGGCGTTTATTCAAAAGTTAGTCTGTGTACTCAAGTAATCTGTTGTAATTTCTGTAAACGGTTTTCTTATTGCGCAGCGCTCCGTTTGAGGCTCTTGTCGTCAAAGCGAGTGGATTGGCGGCTGGCAAAGGTGTGATTGTTGCAGCTAACATAAAAGAAGCTTGTCGAGCTGTTGATGAAATTTTAGGCGATAAGAAATTCGGCTCGGCAGGGGACGTTGTTATTGTTGAGGAGCTGCTCTCTGGGGAAGAGGTCTCGGTATGTGTGAGAATTATCAGTAAATTCTTGATTGAAAACAACAAAATCCTGTAATCTTTATACTAAACGCTCGATGCTTGTTTTTAATATCTTAAGGTATTGGCATTTGTGGATCGCAATACAGTTAAGATGATGCTCCCAGCACAGGATCATAAGAGAATCGGTGATGGTGATACTGGTCCAAATACTGGGGGGATGGGTGCATATTGTCCGTGTCCTCTTATTTCACCCGAGCAACTTGAGTTTGTGCGCAAAAATGTGCTGCAACGCGCCGTTGATGGCTTGAGATCATCAGGAATTCGATACAATGGCGTTTTGTATGCTGGACTCATGATGACACCAGAGGGTCCGAAAACGTTGGAGTTTAATTGTCGATTCGGCGATCCAGAGACACAAGTCATTTTGCCACTATTAGACAGTGATTTGTTTGAAATCATGAAGGCTTGTGCTGATAATCAACTACATACGATTGACATCAAGTGGAAACAGGGTCAATCTGCTGTCGGTGTCATTATGGCTAGTGCTGGATATCCAGAGACATCTACTAAGGGCTGTGAAATAACAGGTTGTTTTTTTTAATAATTAAATTTGTACATATTCTTTATATTTTTTGACAATATTCTAAAAACAGGCCTGAAGCAAGAAGATGCAAATCATCTAGTTTTCCACAGCGGCGTTGATGTCAATGTTAATGGCAAGTTAGTGACAAATGGAGGACGCGTTTTAATAAATGTGGTCATTTCACCGTCTCTAAAACAATCTGCATCAGACGCTACGGATATGTGCCAGGAAACTCGATTCAAGGGTGCCCAATATCGTACTGACATTGCCCAAAAGGCATTTAAAAAGTAATTTGCAAGAATTGATTTTTTTCGAAATTCAAGTCATTCATTTACATAAAATAAATCATGATGTTCATCAAATGATTGTTTCATTTAAATAGACGAACAAAAAGCCTGTCCTATCGAGATAGTGGCGTCGATATTGACGCTGGAGAAGATTTGGTTCAGCGCATCAAACCTCTTGCGCGTGGCACCCATCGCGAGGGTGTAATTGGAGGCTTAGGAGGATTTGGTGGTCTGTTCCGTATAAACGAAATTGTGACGAAAACTGCAAACGGAAAATTATCCCGATACACTTCACCGGCACTGGTAGAGGCCACAAATGGCGTTGGCTCCAAAATTGGCATGGCCCTGTCGCAACGCCTATACGAAAACATTGGCACTGATTTAGTGGCCATGTGTGTCAACGAAATTCTCTGCTCTGGCGGCGAACCATTCGCCTTCCTCGACTACTTGGGGTGTGGAAAACTGGACGTGCCCGTGGCTGCACAGATTGTGCGTGGTATCGCTGAGGGTTGCCGCTATGCGAAATGTGCGCTTGTTGGTGGTGAAACGGCTGAAATGCCTTCGTTATTTGCCCCAGGAAAATATGATGTTGCAGGATATGCGGTAGGAATTCTTGAGACTGGCAGTGAATTGCCGAGATTGGATGAACTGCAAGAAGGCGATATTATCGTAGGGTTACGTTCGAGTGGACTGCATTGCGCGGGACTAGAGCTGGTGGCGAAGCTGATGGAAGTGTTGGGTGAAAATCTAAGCAATCCAGCCCCATTTAGTGGAAGGACATCGACATTTGGTTAGTAGAATTTTTTGTTGGTCATAATGATAATGGAATTAATTGTTGACACAATCTTACAGCTTCTGAATTCCTCAAACCATCCATGATTTATGTGAAAACCGTGCTTCCGTTTATTCAGAATGGAACCGTTAAAGCAATCTCTCATGTTACTAATGAAGGAATACCGAAAAGCCTGCAGCAATTGACCCTTGGAGGATTGGCACCGAATGTCGATCTGTCAAATTATGATATTCCCCAAGTGTTTGGATGGCTTTGTGCGAAAGGACTGTCAGAGAGAACTTTGTGGAACAAATTCAACTGTGGCATTGGAATGATATTGGTGGTGGACAAAAATTTCAAAAATATTTCTCAAATTAAAGGATCAGTTGTCCTCGGAAAATTGACAAAATCATCCAACATGCAAGTAACTGGATTTTTACCGGCTCTGACAAAAGTGTCATCTCCATTTGGATCGTCTCCAAGTGAAACTGTTGTACCAGACAATGATGACAATTTGATATTTTTCAAAAAGCAAATAGACGATCAGACTTCAACCACCTTGAATTCAGATGTATATCTGCACAATTCTAAGCGCTTTTTGAAAGTCAACGCGAAATACATTGATCCTATACTAGTGATGGGAACAGATGGAGTTGGCACAAAGTTGAAGATAGCCCATGAAATTCAGAAACATGACACTTTAGGCATCGATTTGGTTGCGATGTGCGTCAATGACATATTATGCAACGGTGCTGAGCCATGCACATTCCTAGATTACTATGCATGTGGAGAGCTGCAAGTAAACATTTCTCAGCAAATCATGACAGGAGTTGTTGAAGGCTCAAAACAAGGACGCTCCTCTTTAATTGGTATAAAAATTTGTTTGTCTATATTTTGTAATTATTTAACTTAAATGCTTCAATTACAGGTGGAAAGACTGTTCAGGTTCCATACCTCTACAACAAGGATGAGTATGACTTGGCCGGATTCTCACTAGGTATCATTGAAAACAGCAAACTACTTCCGCGCACGGCAGACATTCGAGTTGGTGATACTGTCATTGGCATTCCCTCAAGTGGAGTGCACAGCAATGGTTTCAGCTTGGTACACAAAGTAATGGAACAAGCCGGCGTAACATTCAAGGATCCAGCACCATTTAGTGCAAATGGAAGATCATTTGGAGCCGAACTACTGACACCAACCAAAATTTACGTTGAAGCGGTCCACGAATTACTGTCACAGACAGACACAATCAAAGCTGTTGCTCACATTACTGGTGGTGGATTAATTGAGAACATTCCGCGCGTTCTGCCGTCGGATTTGGCTGTCACCTTGAACGCTGACAACTTCAATATTCCCCCAGTGTTTGGATGGTTGGCTGAGGAGGGTGGCATTTCAGATTTTGAAATGCAACGAACCTACAATTGTGGCATTGGATTGGTGCTGATCGTAGCTAAAGAGAACGAGTCGTGCGTCATGGAAAAACTCTATTACAAGGAAAAGGCGACTGTGATCGGAACAGTGAAGCCACGAGTACCATCTGCACCACAAGTTGTAGTTAACAACTTCTCGACAAATCTAAAATTCGTGCAGCGGACAATCAGATCACCTAAAAAACGTGTCGGAGTTTTAATCTCGGGAAATGGAAGTAATCTCCAGGCATTGATCGATGCAACTAGAAACTCAACGATGGGAATTGGCGCAGAAGTTGTCTGCGTCATCTCAAATCAACAGGATGCGCTTGGATTAAAGAGGGCTGAAGCAGCGGGGGTCGCGCAAACGTTTCTGTCACATAAAGACTATACCTCGCGTCAAGAGTACGATTTGGCCATGTCCAAAGTACTCGAAGGCTTTGAAGTTGAAATTGTCTGTCTAGCTGGATTTATGCGGATTTTGTCTCCGGAATTCGTGCAAATGTGGAGGGGCAAGCTGATTAACATCCATCCATCGTTGTTGCCAAAACACAAGGGATTGAATGTTCAGCAAATGGCGCTGGACGCTGGTGACAGTGAGTCTGGCTGCACTGTTCATTTCGTAGACGAGGGCGTCGACACGGGGGCGATTATCATTCAGGAGAGCGTGCCAATCTACGCTGGCGACACCGTCGCAGCACTGACTGATCGAATTCATAAAGCTGAACACTTGGCGTATCCGAAAGCTTTGCGCATGCTGGCGCGTGGCATTGTTCAGATGGGACAAGATGGACAAGTAATCTTTAACTACTAAAATGACCAATGAAACAGTCTTTTCATCATTTTTTTTGTATCACAATAAATGTTTAGTAAAATAAATCGACTACAATTAGTTATCAGACTAATGAGGCTAAAAAGGAAATGAATCCTTTCTGTTCTCCTGCAGAAGGTTCTGCCTTTGACTGGTTTGGTTTCTCTTTAGACGAGTCACCCGCAGGATGATCAGTCAAAATTTTATCGGCTATTCGTTGGATGTCAATTCGTAGCATTTGATTGTTTAAAATGGGAACAATTAAGTTGAACTTCTCTATCATTTTGTTGATTCTTGCCACTTGCTCTTGCTTGCCTCTTAGGACTGCTTGCCATTTCTGCTCGTCAATGGAATTTAAAGGCTGGCCGCCGACATAGGATCGTTCGGAAATCAAAAATTGCTTCAAATCATCCATGTCTGAACGAATGTCTTTCTGCAACATTATCCATTCAGGAGTAAATCCATTGTCCAGTAAAATTTTGTTAATCTTATGCTGGACAAAGTCGACATACGGATTTTGGGACTGTATGTTGGACAGGGGCTTGCCGGTGCCTGGTAAATTATTAAAGTCACCTTTTGACATCGCTTCTTGGATCAAGTCTTCGACAACTCGGTCGAATCCGTATTTTGTTTTGATTGCATGTTTTTTGAAGTAGCCACCTTTTTGCATTACTGCTCCTTCTGTAGCCTGATTTTTTTGGATGCGATAATCTGTCACCTGGAAAACAAATTCAGGGATCAATCATTCTTCAATGGAAGAACCAAAAATATTACGAGTATTTGTTATATGCTCATTCAAATTTTGATTGTTTTCGATTAAGTTGTGTACCAATGGGGAAGACGATTGCATTCATTTATCGTATACTAACCCGTTCCTGGGCACGAACCGCCTTTACAGCGACATATTGCTTCTGCCTCTGAGATGGAGTACCAATTCCGATTCCATCGAAGCTTAAGTACTGCCGATGTTGAGGTGCTGTATGCTAAAATTAAAAATTCAATTCACTGGTTTATAGGCCAGCTAATTAGAATCACTGTTACCCTAATATCAGGCGGTTCGTGGTCGTCTAGATCTTCTATTCCCCGCCTCATTTTGGCATATCGCTTTTGGAGAATGCGAAAAGCATTGTCGACCTCGGCAAATTTCTCAACACAAGCCTCGGGATGCCCACTGTCTGGATGATACTTTTTCACTAAAGCTAAATACGCACCACGCACAGCATTTTGGTCTGATTGCTCTGGAACTCCCAAAATTGTAAAGCAACGCTGCAACAACAGCAATTTTACAATATCACAAACCGCAGATAGAAAATTGATGAAAAGTACCTTATAAAGTTCAAGCTTTTTATCTACATGATACCATCGAAAGTTCTTTAAAGAGGATTTTGTAACATTTTTCACTAACATATACATTTTGCAGGTTATGTAATTTAATTTGCACCAATTTCAGGCTCTCTAGATGTGATGTCACTTTATTCCGTTTAAATAAATGATATTCTATTAAATACAAAAATCTAATTTGTTGATTTCTTTAAATGTACTTTTATTCTTTACTTTAATTAAGTTGTAGTTAAAACAGCTGAGTGCCTAATTCCGGCAAGTGTCAAAACTCAAACACTGCGCGGCAGATTTAAATTATTATATATAAAAATTATACATATATTTGATTGGCTTTAATTGTTATAACGCCATTATTAAGACACGTATTAGTACTTAGTAGTATATTATAATAATAGAGAAGTAATATAAAAGAATGTAATTAAATTCTTTTCTGATGAACACAATCAAGGTGTTTCTGACGACTTTCTAAGGTAATCCTTTTGATAGTCACTTTTTTAAGAACGTCATACTCCATAGCACACATCCTTTCTTTACTCTCCAACTCGAATATTTTTACCTTTTCTTCACTCTCGATTTTCATTTGATCGATTTGGCGTTTATTTTCCGCCTTCTTAAGTTCCAATTCGAATTGTTTTGCAACTATTTCAAGTTCTTTTTCTTTCATTTTAAAATCGTCTTCATACTTTTTGCGTCTCAAATCATAAAAATTTGGCTCCATCCCATAGTCATCAACTATTTTCCGTTTATTTTGTTTCTCGCGGTTTATAGCTTTTCCAGCTGGGTTGATGACTAATTGAAGAGTTTCGTTTGCTGCGACCAAAGGGGTCTCCGCTGCGACCAAAGGAGTCTCCGCTGCGACCAAAGGGGTCTCCGCTGCGATCAAAGGGGTCTCCGCTGCGACCAAAGAGGTCTCCGCTGCGACCGCTTCTGTATTCGTATCATCTTCATCTTCAACCAAATCAATTGTCTCAATGTAGTGCCATCCAAAAACCGTATGCAGCTCGTAGAAATATGGAAAAATTTTGAGCACAACATCTAAAAAAAACATGAATTTAAATTTTAAAAAACTAATAACTTCATAAACACAATTAACCTTTAATGGAATCTTCGCTTAGTTTGGAGCCTTTTAATACTGTCCAGCTCTTAGTTTTCTCATATCGCAAACGCAAATGTTTGACCCTGAATCGGACAATATTCCAATCTGCATTAATTTTGTATTCCTTTATGAATCTTGTATAGAAGACCCGTGGGGTTGGTTTCTTTAAGATGAAAATAATTTATAGTTTAAATTTTATTATTTTCTTGATAAATAAAATAATATGGCAAACCTCAAAGCGAGTGAAATTCTCGGACAAAAAAGCCACCAATTTGTTTGTTTCCTGATTGGACCAACTTTTCTTGGGTTGAACAGTTTGCTCTTGTACCTCTGTTGTGACGATTTCCTGCATTAAAACACCAAATTTGTTATCAAACTTTAATTCTAAGAACTGGTTGCATATTTGCCTTTTCTGAAGTTACATCCTCCGACTTAATCTCCACTATGACACAGGAATCTTGTTCCATGGATTCTGCCATTTTACTATGACTCTGTAAATACAAAGGCGAAAATCTTCAGGACTCTTTGGCATGAATTAATATGTTTTTGATGGTTTGATTTGAAACAATGATAAATTTTGAATTGGTTCCAACTTGTTCCAGGATCACAGATTGCGGATCCGCAATAAACGGAAAAAGAAAAAATGACATAGACGTCAGCGCGTTATATATATTCCATTCAAATAATAAAAAAAGTAAGATTTAGGCTGCGTTCTCAATGACTTACTGGTGTTTTATAATACCAAAACATTTATTGTGATTTTAACGTTTAATTAAACATAAATTTACATTTCTACAATTCAGAATGTTTCTATATATTAATATTAATTCATAAAGAATATCTTGAAAAACGGTCATTAAAAATAATCGACATTCAATTGAACGCACTTTTCAATTTTTGAAGTTTGACAACCGCTGTCACTTGTAATTTGGCATTTGTGTTGTCAGTTGTCACTTGTCAGATGTTACGCAAAACAAAAGCTCATACTTAAAGAGCCCAAAAGGAAACACACAAACATAAACCAAAAAAATGTCGGACAAGAAAGAGAAACGGTCGAAACGTCGCAAAGATGTAAGTGAAATAATTCATTAAATTTGAAGTGTATTCCCTTATCTCTACCCGAATTATCAGCCACATGCACGACCGGTGGCTGTTGTATAAAAACATTTAGCTGATGCCAAATCTATTCGCCATTAGTGGCATATTTAAACCGAATATATTCTTTTGTGTGACGTGGTGTGACGTCTTAGAAACTAATGTGCGTTCTTTTTTTGCGATTCGTATAAGTATGAAGCGTTTTGGTGGATACATGCAAAATGTTTTCCAACCACATTTCCAATACGAATTGCATATTTCAAGGACTTGCCACTGTGCTGCTTCTGAATGCAAAATAACAGTGTGACGATCTCACAAAAAATTCTTCTTGTACCGTTAGCACAAGACTTTCCATTTGCTTTCGTGCAACGTACATGTAACGGGATATTGATATGTGTTGTTTGTCTCGGCAGTTCACATATGGTGTCGCGTTGACTGCGAGTCGTGATTATAAATTATGATTCTGTGAGTTTTGCAATATGTAGGTATTTTCCTTACAACTCTGACTGAACATAATTTTCATTAGAATCGGTTTAGCATTGTGCCACACAAAGATTCGCTTTACTTATGACTACTGCGCAACTTTTTGTCCAGTGATTCGAAGTTTAATTTTTTGCTAAAGAATTTTGTGAAATTTCACACAACCGAGAGATAATTTATGACAAATCAACGTTCAAGTTGATGACTTTTGTGTCTGCAAATAATCTTAACTCATGTTTTTACAAAAACAATTCGTGGAAATCTAATTGTCTAGTAATGGTCTTTTTTATTTATTTGAATATTAAACTAAGTTTTTAGACAGAAATTTAAAGACATTTAAAAAAAGTAAATTCCTTCCTTCACAATTGTCCAGTATTTCTATAATAATCGATTTTTTCATTATTCTGAATTATTCACAGTTTTGTTTAACGATAATAAGCAAAACGTCTTTTATCGTCAACAAGATAATGAGTCGTGACGATTTAATGCAACCAAACAAGTTAACTATAAATAAGACTTAAATATATTTACACACAATTAAAGTATGTAATTTTTTAACGGTTTAACAATTGTTTGTAGGAATACACAGGACCCGGTGGTGTGGAGCAAGACGCTGATAAGCCCACCAAAGACGAGTTCAACGTGGCGAAATGGTTGCGGAAGAATGTGCCGACAAAGAAGACAAAATTCTTAAACCACAATGTAGAATACTTCTCAGGTATTTTCACCATTATCATTAAAAAAGAATTCGTGCACAAACATCCATTTTCTTCTCAGCTGGCAAAGCTCTAGACGCCTTAATGGCATCCAAATTTGCACAGGGCGACAACTGTTTGTTCCCCACCCGTGAATCGGCGATTGATCTGCTTGACGTGATGTTGGTGCACAAATTTTATCATCGCGCTAAAAAGGTGCCAGTGACTGAGGCGGAATTGAAGCGCGGCAAAAAGTCCGACAAGGAGGCGGTGAAAGAGAAGAAGGAACCGTCATCGCCATCGGGTAAGGAGAAAAGCAGCAAAGAAGATAAGGCCACCGATGCCGAAAGTAGCCACGTCGAGGGCAAAGCAGATCGTGGCAACGATAAGGAGAAACGCAAGCGTAAAATTCGCCTGGACATGCATCCAGATCAGGTGTTTGTTGACGGACCAGAGGCGTACGTGTGGATCTACGATCCCATTCCAGTGCACTATTGGCTTTTCGGTGCTCTTTTGGTGATTGGCGCCATTGTCGTGTGTCTATTTCCGTTGTGGCCACCGGCACTGCGGAAGGGCGTTTATTATCTCAGTATAGCGGCGGCTGGATTTTTGGTGTTCATCTTAGGTCTTGCGGTTATACGATTTTTGGTGTTTTGTGCTGTTTGGATATTGAGCGGATCGAAACATCATTTCTGGTTGTTCCCAAATTTGACTGAGGATGTTGGTTTCTTTGCGTCATTTTGGCCTCTGTACCAGGTACTTTAATATTTCTATGGTTTTCTTTTTACATTCTAATTGGCGTATTTTTTTCTAGCACGAGTATAAAGATGGAAATGAATCTGGTAAGGATAAGAAAAACAAGAAACGTAAAAAGGACAAGGACAGTGACGCCGAGGACGATCCAAATACACCACTGCTGGAGGATGAACATATTGACGATGTAAAAGAAAATGAGACAACCCCGGTTAAGGAAAGCACACAATCTAAAGGAAAACCCGATAAACCGAAAACGCCTGAACACAAGCCAGCTCCTGTGGCAACGTCTCTCGACAAAGCTGAGCCTGTTGCAGAGGCCGAGAGGAAAAAGTAAAATATTGGCTGATATAAATATATTTACTGGTATTTTTATTGGTTTCGATTTGTTGCAGTTCAAACACTCCATCCGAAAGCGACTCCGAAAGTTCACAGCGGTCCTCAACTGGCAAGGACTTTGAGATGGTAGATCCGGATGATGTTGAGACTTCCTGAATAAATTAAATTTGTTTCCTTAAATTTTTTTCAAATTTTTGTTTGTTTGTTTTACCTTTTGAGTTAACAAAATCTCTTCTTAATTTAAATTTGTTTAAATACGTATTTTATAATTGCCTTTTCCCCCAGTTGCATACGTTTTTTAAACTTACGTAGAATTTGCATTTTAAAACCGTAATTTTCACAATTTTAGTATTTAATAGATGGATCGAGACTGAACTGAGATTTTTCTTTCAGTGTTTAAAAAACGTTTTCGGTGCTTTTAATTTGGCTTTGTTCAGTTATTTAATTTACCATTCTATCGCTGAATTGCATTTATAAATATGCTATTCGTCAACAAAACTTTTTTAATATTATAAATTTTTTGGCGTCGTAGAAATTGGCATTTACAATATAACATAACAAAAAAAAAACAACATTCTCTCTACCCAAGTTGTTATAATTTCTATATTGCTATTTTATGTATTAAGGTACCATTAAATATGATATACCGTTAAAAAAATTAACAAATTATAATTGTGAAAAACTTGACGAAATTATACAAAAGAAAATTCTATTTATAATATACAACAACAAAAAAACAACATAAATTAGTGTATTTAATATTACAATTATGAAATGGAATAACTAATCTAAATGTAATTAAATTTAAAAAATAATTGAATTTAAAATTTATTGTTTTTTCCATTTGGTATGATTCAATAAACAATATTTGATATTTGTTAAACCAGAGATATTTAATTAGGGGCAGAAAATGATAATTGCCATTGGGTTGATATTTTGACTTTGTCTTATTCAGCAAAATGGTTGATTACATCAAAGGATTGTAATTTTTTTTAAAACGACTTTTTTTTATTGTTTTGTATATACAATCGTGAATTTAAATATTATTTGAAAAACTCATTTTCGGGGACAGTATCGGGGATAGTATTTTTTATTTATTTTTTGTATTTTCAAAAACGTTTCTCTTCAAATAATTTTAAATTTTTAGATGTATGTTGTTTCCCATCCCTAATGTTTTTATAAATATATTTATATATTTTTATTATGAATATATAAAAAAATCAACAACAAAATTAACATAGTCTGTTAATACACTTCGTCAATAACTTGAATTTGATTTTACACCACATATGTACATACTTATATGTGGTAATGATCGGTTTTCTAGACAACTTTTTTGGATTCAGCTGGTCTTAAAATGAGTTTCAGCATCTTTAGATATTTTTGTCAAAACAATCCATATTATATCATTTTAGTTTTTTAATTATAAACGAGTACATACCAACCAGATCGGATTTAAAAAAAAACGATTTGGGGTAGTATATTATGTACTCTAGTTATCCATTCTTGACAAAAAAAATCGAATGATAAGGAAACACGTTTTGACACCCTTTGAACCCAAAAACGTCCGTACGGACAGTTGGATTAGTTTAAACCAAATTTTATTATGTGGTATTTTGGTGGTATTTCCTTTAGACAAATAACAAGTATTTTTCAAGGTCACTCACAAGGTGTATCTTTAGAACAACGCCAAAAAAAACGTAATTGTTTTTTTGGTTTTAAAGTACTGTATCCTAAAAAAGAGTAACACATTGAGAGTAACACATTTGCTGAGTGAGCCAAAATCAAAAAACAATTACTTCAAGGTCAAAAAACGATTTTGAATTGAAAATAGGTGCTACATGTAAAAAATATTAATTTTTGGTTAAATTTCTTTGCTTAAGGACACATCTATGAGTTGTACGTATGTAACTATTGCACCGGCTCTCCCTGCCGCGTGAAATTAAAAACAAAGGCAAATATACATACATTATACATATATGAAATAAAAAGACAACTTGTTCTTAATTTCTACAGAACTCGCTGTATTCAGATTTATGTTCTCTTATTTATAATCTTTGTATTATAAACAATTAATAGTAGCGTGATAATATTGGGACAATCATACTCAATGGCCTCTCAGAAGATCGTTATTGAAATATGATCGGTGTGACTGTGCCTCACATTATTGGCGTTATTTATCGTTTCCGTGGCTCCCAGTCGAAATGTACGCAACGGCCGCTCGTAATCATAGTTGTTTAGACTATAGTCTATACTATTTAGATATACTCATTCACATATTGAGACTTGAAGATTATCTTAAGTACATCACGGGCCACCATGATCGCAATATGCTGCGCATGTACGCACGGATACCGAATCTTCACAATTTAATTGTTTCTATTGATAATTTTCGAGTCACAACATCTACATATTAAAATAAATATTATCGTTCCCTTTACAACAACCAAGTATCATTCAAATGTTACTAATATTAAGTATAAACCTTAAAAAGTAAATCACAATTTAAAAAAGAAAGATTTTATTTTAATTTTTAAAATTGTGTATTAATCTCTTAAGATCGACAATCTAATAGATGAATTGTGTATTTATTATGTAAGATATTCGATATTCGAAGTAGCTCTTCATTTGGTATTTTTGCTCTGATATTGAAGGGATTTCAAGGTATATAAGATTTTTTTTGAAGCATTATGGTAACCAATGTTTTTCTTAGTTAGTTTTTTACATTCTTTTAATCCGTATGTACGTAGGATAGTTAGATAGTTATAACATATAGAATTTGAACACAGTGAAACACTGTAGAATAGAATATTTATTAGGATTCTACTCAGAGTGAAAAGCTGTAGAATAGGGCTACTTTACATCTCCGGATGAGACTTTGCAAGCCTATAGCTATGCGATGGTAGATATCGCAGGACAGGCGCAAAGTCGAACTTTGAGCTGAAGGAAGGTATACGAACGGATGACAATAAAAGGACTGGACCACTATGAGGAATCGATAGTGTCAAGAAGTCGAATTCAAGAGCACGATGTGGTTCAATCAACGCGGACTGCTATGAAGACAGTTAACATTCATTCAACGATGGAATGGAAGTAACGAAGAGATGCTTCCTTTGCAAGTCCGAGGACCATATCAAGCAAATTGTACGAAAAACCGATACTTTTCATGTGGTGAACAGGGTCACATGTCTTATATTTGTCAAAGGAAGCCAGAGTTAAGACAAAGAAGCTGATTGATGTAGAAGCAGTCTGCACGAACGCTTCGATGGAGAATGTTGAGGTAAACGACGAGTTTGCCAAAATCAGTCGAGATACAGTTAGCAGTCGTTGAGAGACCGCAGAAACGTCGCAGGAACAAGAACTTAAAATGGAGGAAGAAGTAGAACAATTTAACAAAGAAGCAAATTTTAGTCTTCAGCAGTGGCAACATATGATCATTAAGGGTCAGTGTGGAATTCTGGTTGAAGATCGACCTGAGATGATAGCAGTAGAAGTAAATGTTAACAAAATTGCAGTTGAAGTTGAAGAAAAGTCAGGAGGTCAAGTGGAGCCAAAAAATCTATGGATTGATGAAGTTCAGCGGTCTCAACCATCACGACGAGGGGCATCAGAAAAATAATAAGAAGAAAAAGGATATTTAAGCCTTGAAGACAATCGATATAGATTTGGAGGTCATCTGAGTTCAGATAAGATAGCGGTCACAGTCGAAAGTGAATGGAGACCCATTCACAAACGAATAAAAATTGATTGGGAGTCAAGATCACCTAAGGAGAAGGCTCAATGGGAATTAGGGAAAACTGATCTGAAGTTGACGTAAACAGTTGGAGTTAAGGCATGGCTACCAGAGGTATCTTCGAAGGCCGAAGAGATGAGTCTTCGGAGGATAGTTAGATAGTTAGATAGAATCTGAACAGAGTGAAACACTGTAGAACAGGGCATTACAAAATCTGTAACAATTATATAAATGTCAGAACTTTACCCTGTATTGAACCTTTCCCACAATTCGTCAAATCATAATTTTTAAATCGCAATATCATGCGATATATGTATTGCGTATGTTTTGTTGTAGGAGTGGCTCGAACCGATGTAGTCAAAAGGCAATTGGACATTTCATAAAGGAAGACAGCATACTTACTAAAAGAAAAGAAAAGATTCAATAGAATAGGACCAAAATATTTAAAAGACATACGAGTATATCATTTAAGAAATCCGCTTATTACAAAAGTTGTTTGATGAGCAGAATGTGTCTGACGTCGCGTCTGTGCGGTTTTTTCCATAAACATCTAAATGAAGTACGAGTACATAAACTTGCAACAAAAGCTAAAGTTGTATGTTTAACGATTGATTATGGAAATAAACGTAATGTTTTATGTTGTGGAAAATCTATTGTTAAAATGCTTTGATGATACAATATTGGTAGAATTTAAGGACCACTTTGAAATTATTTCTAAACCTAATAAAAATTGCTTATTTTATTTTTTTTTGGACTATTTTTTTCTTATCTTTCTAGCTTCTTCAGCAAATAAACTGTAATTTGTGAAAACCAGTTGCGTAAAAAGAATTGCTCCACTAATTCGAAGTTACTCCCTTATTTATTGCCTATCATAAATCAAAATGGTCAAGTGACCCCATGGTTACAATTTAAGTACTCCTAATTCTTTCCTTTTATTTTCTTCTTTTAAATTTTGTCTCCCCCGAAAATTGTCTCTGTTTTTCATTTATGGACTAAGCCTAACGGTAGTTGCAAAGAAAACCAAACACAGATAATTACTTACATAAGGGGTAGTTTTATTGCTTATTAACATAAATCAAGTATGTCCAAAATTGTCTTCAAAACGTAGATTTTTTTATAACAAAGGAAAAAAATAGCAATAATTGCTGGAACTTTTTTATAAAAGTCAGTAGTCACTTTTATTAAAATATAATTTTTTAGGTCACTGGTCACGAAAACGCTAAATGTTACATTCATCATAAACATACAAATTAAAAACTGTGGTAAGGCGTGAGATTTTTTCTCGAATCATGAAATTTACTGGTCCACAGTGTTAACAGTTTTAATGCAGGATAATTATTTTTTAGTACTCATTATCGCAGACAACATAAAATGTTCTGATGTACAAACTTTTTAAAGCATAATTCAGCTATTGCAAAAACTAGAAGTGACAGTTTTGTGTTTTATTGAAGTTATAGTTTTATGCGATTTTATAAAACATCTATAAGTCTTTAATTAAATGCTGAATAATGTTTCCCTCAGCGATATTAATTTCAAGTAATGTGCCCTACCTTTGAGATATATTGTATTGTAATATAATTTAGAAGTTCATCCCTTTGTGCTATTTCAACCGTGCTATTTCAAATATGGTTAAAGCTAAATTCAATCAAATTTTTGCATGTTCAGCAAAGTGAATATACACACAAATATTGCATAATTATAGATGAATTTATTATGTGAAATTTAATAAAATATTCAGAGCTTATGCAAACACGCCACATACGTAAATATGTCATATCCAGGACTAGCACTTGCTTAATTTATAATGTGACAGTGATTATTTGCATAAGCCAACCACCGAATACATGGAAACAAGGGTTTATACGTTTGAATATTTTTCTTACCAGCATAGCTTCTAAGCATAGAATATGCGAACGTGTCTAGTTAGTGTTTGTTTGTGTCCAAAAGCCTCAGTAAATACAACGGAAGTACACTCTACCTATTCCTTGTTTACAATTGTAAATAATTACTGAAAGTTTTTGTGGATTTCTGAGTTTTTTTTTTGTTCTTCTGCTGGTTTGAGTAGTTTTGTTCGCAAAGTACAGAGAATTAGTAAAATTGTTGTCTGTATCAAAGCGAAACATGCAGAAATAGAAAGTTTTCGTTTTGGGTCGGTGAAGAAACAACGCCGCCGCTTTTATGCAGAGCTTTTTCGAGAAATGACAAATTCATGGGGTGTTTTATTTCTTTGAAAAATATTTGACAATAAATGAAAAGTTCGTTCGCTCAGTCTTTTTAGCCATGTCTAACAACGATTCTATCAATTCAGATTGTTCTGGCTGATCTCATCATAATTTCCGTGGTGTCTACGATTTTAGTTGAGCTTGCAATCTTGTGCTCGAGACAGAACTAAGAATACTTTAGTAGAGTTTAAAAGAGATTATTAAAATTTGCCTACAGAACGGTTATTTGATATTACATATCTTGTAATTAACATAAACTAATTATTTAAAACCATATGTGTCAATAAACGAAACAAAAATTTATTTAATTTAGATTATTATTTATTACAAACATTTTCGTGTTTTATAACGAAAACAAAGACAAGAAATGAATTATATAATGTGAAAAAGACGTACTTTTAAGAAGTTAAGCAAAACATAAATTCGGGAATGCACAGGCATTTTTTCTTGATAATTTTTTTATGGTCATAGATTACAAACAAGTTTCTGCATAATAAGGTTTTTTGTCACATGACACCTCTTAAATTATATTGTTCTGTTTATTCCAAAAAAAATTCAAATGATCTAAATATTCAAAGTTTTGCCTTCATGCACGTGTTTTTTAAGTTTTTAGTTGTAAATGCAAGGATCGGTTCGTGCTGAATATTTTTGATAAACGCTGCGTCATATACAAATTACAAATCTAATTATAAAAGGGTACTTGAAAAAAGGAATGGTCCTGCAAACCTTTTGAAATAAGTTGAATCCTTAATGCACACCAAAAAGAAGAAACAAAAATCATAAACATTAAAAACAAATGAAAACATGTTCTTATTCGACAACTGATGCCGTGTACAACAGCTCCTCTAAGTGTGCCACATTCACCGAAGAGCTTCCGCAATACATAGCCTTCAATATTTTGTTGAATATGATCGGGTTTAATCCTGGAATACAAATACAATCCACCTCTGGATTATTGTCAAGTATTCGCTTGAAGAAGGAACTCCTGGAAGCCAATACGGCACGGTGAGCTTTAATCATTTCGTTGTTTACATCGATAATAACGTCGGAGTACTCCTTTGTAACGAATATGGTCTTTAACATTTCGGCCATGTTTTCTTCGTGTTTGTGATTGACTAATTTCAAAATGTTGGACTGAGATGCCATTTCTACGTTGATAGAAAATATTATATGATGATGAATATTTACAAAAACGATAACATAATTAAAATATTTGTAAAGGAATAAATATAAAAAAATAAAAATATCTTAATACATATAAATTGTTACCAAGCAAGACATTTTTTCATAAATTTTTCCTTTCTCATTTGTTTCCGTTACAACTTAATCCATACACATATGTATTTGTTGTTGTACATCTTTTACTTTATTTATCATTCAGAAATATACCGTTAAGCACAGACGCTAGAAAGGGACAAAGGGACACTTGTCGGTACAAATTGTGTAAGCGTGTAGAGAAGCGAAAGAAAATGGAAGAAATTATAATTATATGCTTTATCTCTATCTGTATCGCTCTCTTTTACTCCGTTTGAAGGACACCGCAGACGGGTTAATCCACTTAAATTGCGAAATAGCTAAAACAATCCTCATGATTTGCGCATCACATGTGTGCACCGAATACAAACGACACTTTTATTACACATATTTTTACAGCGGGTTGGAAGATAGACTCAAGTAGTAAAGCGCACGACACGCAATGTTGCCATTTTTATTAAGTTAAACATGTCACCCATTTCACACAGTATCTCATAAACTACATTTATAACAAGTGACACACTTACTTGTTTTTGATACGTTCCAGTTACTTGAAAATCACAATTTAAGAATAACAAGAAAGTTGATCTTTTTTTCCAGCGAGAAGCTCATTAAGAAGTTAGAACTGCGATTGTCGAATGCGAAATGACGACTGCCGGCTGTCGAGTAACGAGTGTCGTTCCTTATGCTTCTCGAATCTCGAATCACGCCACGATCACTATTCGGTATAGGTATAGACTATAGAAGTGTGAAGTTGCAATGATGTGTGTACACTTACCAAGCATTTACAGTCAGAGTTGCCAAATTCACTGTATAAGGTCCACTCGCGACACCGATTTTTCTGTCGAATTTTTTTCGTATATGTCCCTAGAACCCAAAAGAGAACAGAAACTTGGCGCGGCGCGGAGTGCTGTAGAACCAGATATATCTTATAATATGTCGAAATGCGGACAAATTCTTACCGCAAATCGTCTTTTTTCACATTTGAAGAAAAAATTAATAAAACCTTGTTACATATTTTATATTATTTTATTTATATAAATGTCGGAATTTAATATGTACTAGTCTTCTCGGTTACTTCATATATGTATGTTAATAAATATGTATTCATAACATTTGAGACAATGAACAAATGGAGCATTTTTTATATTGATCGGAGTCCTTTCTAGTAAGTAACTAAATCAAAGTTAGAAAATCGGAGCGAAAATGCAAGAGTAGTGTAGTGTCAACAACACTCCGTTCGGAGTGGCACCGGCAACACTGTAATTGCAGGGCATATGAAATTGATATTCTTAATATTGTGGTGTACGTGCTCTTACAGCAAAGCAAATCGTATCAAGGCCACTTTACCAGCTCAATACATGTAAAGAATAGTTTTTTGTTTTCTCGCCATATATGAATTATGATGTTTATGACTCTGATGATATACAATAAAACAGAGTACATGCCAACCATTTTTTGGTAATAAAAATATAATTTGGTGCGGCATTTTTATTTTTTATCCGATATTTTTGACTTACTCTCAATGACAAATAGACGTTGCCGATAATCGTTTTCTTTATTAATTTTTTCGCAAACGGATGCACAGATTTTGTTAAACGTTAAACAATTTTAAATTATGCTTCATCAAGATCAAACGAATAATATTGGTTTAGTATGTTTGTGATACGATTTTTAGTAGTAGCAACGCTCTTTGGTGTATTAAAGTTACTTACCTTTTTTTGGATTTCTTAGCCTAAGAAAGACTGAAATAATTTCCTAATTCCTATTTGTTGATTGAAAAAATGGAATTGTTTATTAAACCAAAATATGTTGTTAAGGACTAGTTTTACAAAAAGCGTTATTGAAACTAATTAATTTTAAGATCTGAAGTTATTGTGTAAATGGCAGACTTTAACCTGTACTGAACCTTATAATTGGATTATATGAGGTTTTGCTGATGACTGTTGCATTGTTTTGAACCGACACATAATGAACATATTTCATATATTATGTGCTCATTACATAGTTCGAGATCATAAAAAATATGGAAAACATGGTGACTCATATTAATGCGTTCGCGACTGCTCTGTGTATACGCTGTAGCGCGAACATTATGTTGTGCGAAGTCGGCAAAGGCAACAGGCGATTGAACTTGTAACAATATTAGCAAATCAAGAGAATTTATAATAATAAATATAAAACAAAGGGCTGAAAGAATAGAGGATTTTAAAATTCGTTTATTACCCTAGTTGTATCATGTACATATAATATTTGAACACATGTTAAGATTATGTTTGTGCGGTTTACCACATAAAAATCCATAAGATATACGAAAAATTGCAACAAAAGTTACAATCGATTGTAGAAAGCCTATTGTTCCACTTACACAAAATGCTTTGGTTTCGGATCAATTTGAATTGGCTGATGTACAATACATGATCGATGTTAAGGACTGCTATGAATTTAAGAAAGAAAGAAAATGGCATTTTATTTCATACTTGTATATGGAAATTTGAATTCCAGTAATTATAAACAACGCACCAATTAATGTTCAACATAACACAACTGGCTCAATCATGTCATACCTCATCGCAATCTTTAAGATTATAAAGACCAGCTGAAAAAGCCTTTTGTTGTCGGTATATGTCGAACCCAACACTAATTCAAGATCAGCAGTTATAAACATGATTAAAGCTAAATTGAATATCATTTTTGCGTGTTCAGCAAAAGGCATAAACACATACATTTTGCATAACTATTAGATGAATTTTTTAAGTGAATTTTAATAAAATATTCAGAGCTTATGCAAACACGCCACATACGTAAATATGTCATATCCCGGACATGCAGTTGCTTAATTTATAATGTGACAGTGATTATTTAAAAACCAACTGCCTAACATACGGAAACAACGACTTTTATACATTTAAATATCCGAATATTACTCAGCAGCATAGCTTCTAAGCATCGGATATGCAAACAAGTGTAGTTAGTGTTTGTGTGTCCTAAAGCCTCAGTAAATACAACGAAAGTACACTCTACCTATTCCTTGTTTACAATTGTACATAATTACTGAAAGTTTTTGTGGATTACTCTGCTGTTTCTCTGCTGGTTTGAGTTGCTTTGTTCTAAAAATACAGTGATTTAGTAAAATTGTTGTCTGCAACAATGCGAAACATACAGAAAGAGAAAGTCTCCGTTTTGGGTCGGTGGAGAAACAACGCCGCAGCTTTTATGCAGAGCTTTTTCGAGAAATGCGGAATTCACGGGGTGTTTTATTTCTCTCAAGATTATTTGACAATATATGAAAAGTTCGTTTGCTCAGTCTTTTTAGCCCTGAGTTGGTTTGTCTAACTAAGATTCTATCAATTCAGATTGTTCTGGCTGATTCTCATCATAATTTCCGTAGTGTCTACGATTTTGTTGAGCTTGCAGTCTTATGATCGGTACAGAACTAAGAATACTGTTGTATCTCTAGAAAAGGATCATTATTATTGGAATACATCTCTGCCGAGCATTACAATTTGTCCTACAGATCGGCTGTCCAAAACAAAGTTTGATGTTTATTGCAGGTATTTTGTAAAACTAAATTGATTAAAATATTAAATTAATGTTTTTGAATAAATTTTAATTGCATTTAAGGAAACGAAAAATTACAGGCAGTAACAAAGAAGAACTTTGGCAGTTTTTGGAGTCACTGGCTAACTCAACATACTGGAATTTCCATGAAATTAAAGGATTCAAGAGCATTGATGTTGAATGCTCATAAATGTTTTTTATTTATTTAACTCAATTGATCTTTTCATTGCAGAAAATGTACATTGATCCACAAACCTATCTTTCATTAATTTACAACTTAACAGAAGATTTGACTCGGCGGACAGATGCCTTCAAAGTTAAGAACATCAACAATTTAGAGCATATTAAAACAGAGCAAGTTTTGACCGAATTCGGATTATGCTATATGTCCAACAACTTTCATGCTGATAATATGTCTATGAAGTATTAATGATATATTTTCAAAAAAAAGCGAAAGCAAAAACATTTTTTAAACGAAGGTACCTAATGGAAGGCACTTATCCTGAGGAAGATCCGTATTATAAAAATAAGCAACTGCATAGAGTTCGGTATGGAAACCTCTTTGATGGTGACATTACGTTCAGCTTTGTTGGTTTCCGAACTGGATTAATTGTAATTACGATTATCTTTTGAATATCCAGTAATAAAGCTTTACACTTTCTTGCAGATGTTTGTTCATAGCCCATATGAAATGAGTACAATTGTACGTAACTTGGACTATACCACCGAAGCATATGAGTTCCAAGCCTTTGCTATTGAACTGATCTCTGATGTTGGATTACTCGCGTTAGTTGATTTTTTTTTATTAAAAAAATATATTTATTTAATATATTTAATTTTATAAATATATTAAATAAATATATTTAATTTTATTAATCGTTTGGCAGAGAGGCGAGTATTACTCAGCGCAACTGTCGATTTCCGCACGAATCCAACTTGGTCCACTTTAAAGTCTACAGCAAAAGCATGTGCCTTCAAGAATGTAGACTCAATTTGGCGTACCGATTATGCAAATGTATTCCACATTTTTATCCAAATAACAGTAAGAGTAATTGCAAAATTCCGCCGAAAAGAGATTTGCTTCAAAACTTTTTGGATACGACATTCAACACATCTAACATGTTTTCTGTTTTTATTTATTGCAAAATTCTAGTTCCGAATCCAAAAACTGTGTGTCACTACCAAAAGTTGAAGTCTTGCATTGCAGAACATTCAAGTAAATTCATGTAACATTTAGTAGGTTATAAATTCCTCTAATTGGTTACAATATTTAAGAACAACTTCTGGAAATCTACGACCCTTCGGATCCAGTGGAATGCAATTGCCTTCAAAACTGCGCAGACTCACTTATCATTGTTGGACACACTGAAATTCTAAAGGGCACAAAAGAACTGCTGGGAAGCATCGGTGGCATTATGATAACAAAAGTGTATCCTTCAATTCGGTATAAGCGTCAAGTTTTGTTTACGTTCATGGATTTACTTGGTTCGGAAAAATCATTTACATTTTCCGTTGCATTGTCACATTTTGATATTTTCACAGTATCTATTGGAGGAACTGCTGCATTATTTCTGGGATTCAATGTTTTAAGTGCAGTGGAAATAATTTACTTTTTTTCTCTCCGTCTCTATTGGTACATCAGAGGACGTCGTTAAAAATATGTTTTCATCACTTGATCGAACACAATTAATAGATGTACAATATTATAAAAATAACGCCTAAATTATGTTTACTATTGAGTGATATCAGCATGAATTTTTTGAGTGGAATCAAACCTCTTTATGATTGAGTAATTTTTGCATGACAGTGCAGATTTATATAACATTACTTTGTTTGTGATATCTGTTACTTTTCCATTTCCTGCCTTGGCATTTTTCAATACTTTTAAGCCACTTTCATTAAAAAAAAAAACACCCTTAAAGTTTATCTCAATATTGTCAATAATATTGAGTAGTTTACCTAATATTGTTATAACTAATCTCAAACGAATAAATTGCCTGTTAATATACTATTTGAACTCCTAAAATATACCAAATTTTCTAACTATTAAGAATTTATTTGTTGATGTTTGTATTCTAATAATTAAATTTGCCTTGTTAAATAAAACATCAAGTATATTCACCACATTAAAATTTTTATTTTTTATTACAGTTTTCGATTTTTTTTTGTATAAAGTTCCAAAATGTATTTACATTTATATATCTAGTGCACAATTCAACGTATTTGAATCTATATGCTACTACTCTTCCTCTTCCTCCTCCTCAGAGACAGGAACTACAACCTTTTGTTTCTTCACCTTCCTCCTTCCGGGTCCTTTAGTCGCGGTTGGATTTTTCGGTTTGGGGTTCTCCAAAGCATCTAATTCCTCATCAGATAGTCGATCCTTGTACCAATCAGCGCTGTAACCAAATCACATAAATCAATATTATGGCAATAAGTTTTCATTTAGATGAGGCTTTTTACCATTCCGGAATTTTTCGTGCCCAATCACACGTCTTGCGGGTCTCATCAAAAGCTTGGCCAAGTTTGCATCCATTGCGCCGTGGTACCTCGCCATTAATGCACACGTAGAAGAACTGGCAATCATCAGGATCAGCGTACCGGGGATGAGCAACCGCCTCAGTTTCATTCACCTTTGGACACGTAAACTGGAAAACATCGGCCGACGAGCAACCAACCTTATGTGCCTCATCGGGCCATGTGCAAATGCCAGTTTTTGGATTGAAAACGAGTCCCTGAGGACATGTAATCATATTGAACATGCCATCGACGCAGTAGTAAAATTTATCGCAGATTTTGCTGTCCGAATGACCGAAATAGCCGTTCTGGCGTGGACAGTGCATCGATGGAATTGGTTCCTCTGGAGTTGAAAGAATGTGTTTTGAATATGAGTCATACGACATACAATTGATTTGTTTGTAAAATTACGCATATTGGGACGATGTGAGCAGTCGATGTTAAAAGGCAGATCACATTTCTCCTGTTCTGGGCTGAAGTCATTGAAGACCATACCATCGGGACAAAGTTTGTCCTCAACTTTGCCATCACTACATTGAATAAGTAAGTGTTTGGTAAAATTTTATTCAATTTTTAAGAACAGAAATTTTATTAAACTTACTGGCAGAAATGATATTTATCACATTGGTCGGCATCAGGGAAGTATCCATATGACATTGGACATTCATCGGTGACTTCCTCTTCTTCCTCGGCTGCTGGTTTTTCTGTGGTTTTCGGCGGTGGTCGTCTTGGCCTTGGCTTTCTTGTGCCTGACTCTTGGGCCATAACCATACCTGAACAAAAGTTATATAAATATATTTTAACATTTTTAGAAAGACATCTGTCGTCAGCTTAAACCCCTTAGTGACAGGAACTTGTTCATGTGAGCGGGAATAATATAATATGTTGCAGCAAATCGTTAAATAAATAAATTTCATATAACATTTATCTCAAACGATGCAGAAGCACCAATTCGGTTCTTGAGTTATGCTGTCGCAATGCATTTAATGTATAAATACTATGGTATGGTATTTGAATAGAGGAAGACGTTTCAAATTTCAATTCAGTGCTACTGTCAGCGTAACAATCACAACGTGCTTCTGTAATGGTATTCATGATACTGACGTGCTTTTAAATGTGAGCTTTCCTGATGGCAAGAATTGCTGCGGGATTGCAATTCTGTTTTGTTTCTCTTTGTTTTCTTTGAAATTTCAAAATTGTTTTGAATTATCTAAGGATTTGACAGCTATTTCAGAGCACATTCTAAAATGTTTTTAAATCTCTCAAATAATTGCAAATATTGATTCAAGCAACATTTTAAGTAGTTGCAATGAAGGAAAAAAAAGAAGAATTGCATATTAAAACATTGATAGTCTAGACAATTTAATATCTGATGTTTTTTCATACTTATTTTCATTTAATGACATTCCGAAACGCTACTCGTTTTATGTATTTTATATAAAATTTTGCAGCAACAGGGTAGATTTAATTTCCTGTTTAATGGTCAATTGGGTTTAATAAAATCACTTAAATTAGGGTAATAAAGTAAGTTATACGCCACCGGCGCTGATGACTATCGTATTGAAATGTAACAAAACCCTAAAAATTCCATCTCCGGCATCATTTGCTGCAGTCGGTTTACGTGCGCAGACTGAATACTTGAAAGACACATTTATTTCGTCATAAAAAACTGTGAAACTGCAGTTAGCCTTAAATATTTAGCGAACGTACCCATTTGTCTGCAGCTTGGTGTTCTTGTGCAATATTATGCAGTTCGTGTGTGTGTTTAACTATATAACGAAATTGCCCTTTATATGAATTTAATGCACATATTAAATTTAAATTAAATTGTTAGCACCTGAATGCATTTCGGAAATGTCTAACAGGCGCATTCTGAGCTGCATGGATTAACAGCTTCGGCTTTATTCTCCGATGTCAACTGAATACACAATTGCTTGAGTTTTTTTTTCA
Organism: Sylvicola fuscatus; assembly: GCA_026546915.1. Classification (NCBI taxonomy): domain Eukaryota; kingdom Metazoa; phylum Arthropoda; class Insecta; order Diptera; family Anisopodidae; genus Sylvicola; species Sylvicola fuscatus. The sequence continues at coordinate 66,835 of JANSTS010010365.1, forward strand.
TGAAATATTTCGCTTTCCATGTCGTATTCGTTTCATTTTCATTTTCTTAAACTTGCTTATACTGATTGGCGTGTCTCGCCGCAATGGCTTGTGTTTATAAAATTTTCGCGTTAAACTGCATTTAATAGTTTCTTTGCTTGCATGCGCTAAACTTCAAAGCGATACTGTATATGTTTCCTATATGCTAGCAACACCGGCAAGGCGTGCGATTTGTATAATGTTAAGTTAAAAGAAACCATTATCAAGAGCATAAAGTTGTATACATGTGAACGTTACAGTTATACATTATATACTGGAGTACATAAATCACAAATATGTAAATATATGGCAAAAATATCGAAACTTGATTGCCTTGAGAATGCGCAGTTTTTGTTTTTCCTTTTTAAATTGAATGTTAAATAGTCCATATTCTTGTCAGCCTTCATGTGACAATGGTCGTGATGGCTTCTGATAGACAAGATGCACTTTAAATTGGCATGAATAAATTAGTTATTATTGCATTGGTATGATGGCTTTCTTTTCCTTCTTCTTATTTTCACATTATATATCATACGGAATTTTCATTTTAATACGTATCGTACTTATTTCACGAGACAACCAATTTCTTACTCTGTTAAAAAATCATACGAAAACTATTAAAATACTTTTTTTATCCTCACATTAAAATGTTCTTTTAAAAGAAAAAATAGTTTAACATTGAACCATTAGTTTTACTAGAAATAGAATATATCATTTACCATATAATTTTTTTCGAAAGAAAATTAGCTCGATTAACGAGATTGACTAATAATAATGTGTATGTAAATGTTGAACGATTCGACAACAAGAATAAATTATGTAACAAAACTTCACGTGAACTACAAAAGGGGCATGAATAACTATGAAATGAATACAACTAAAGATGTTCTTATTGAATGCAGATATGCTCGCAGATTTTAAAGAATGACCAATCTTATATTTATAATTTGTCACACATTTCTCTTTTACAAATGTCCAAAAAACCGTTCAGATATTGATATATCAGATTTTTTATCGATTGAACAAAAAGGCTGATCTTCAAAATGTGAAGAAAAAACTTTCACTTTATATTTTCATTATTTGATCGCAAAATTCCAAAGTATCGATTGGCTATCCAATATTGGAGTATCTGTGCGGTGGTTTTCTCACTCATTATATGATAATACGGACAGTTAATCTCAACAGGCATTCATGAAACAAGTATTGACCAGCGAAGATTGAAGCGAAGCCATCACGTCGACTGTCGATAAAGCTCTTATTGTGGGATGCTCTTTGAATGTCATTCTCAAATGAAGTCGATGTGCCGAAGAACACAATCGAACTTTTATGTTCGACGCTACACAAACGCCACGAAGGTAAAGGTTTCTCTTTCGCCTCATCAGTGATCAGTTTGTGCTTGAGACTCACTTATGGTACGTTTAATTGAATTGTACACGTCTGACCACGTCTGCGATAAATCTCTTTTGACACTGAACCAGTCTTTAAATTCCATCGAATTCTTCAGGAAATGCATTGCCACAGTACGTCGAAGCTTTTGCCCATGCTTCTTGCGTAATCATATTTATTATCACAATAGCGCTGCGAAATGTCCTTGCCCGAAGAGATTGTACGCTTTAAACAATTTATAATTTATTTTTTACAGCGAAGCATAAGATTGCTTCCTGAATAAAAAATTGCACATGAGAAAAGATAAAGTATTCACTTTCTATAAATCACCAACACACACACACATGTACACAGTACGTTTTCTTGGTTCACTAAAAAGCAATACAATATATTATATCAAGTGCACACGAGGTTAGAATCGTACAGGTCAGGACTATGTACACACACAAAACACACACACACACACACACACACACACACACCAATCCATGTCAGTCCAACAGAATAAAGGGTAATTTATATGCCAAACAGATTTAAAGTTCACAATAAAACAAATTTCAATTTCACCAGAACAATTTACTGATAATCTCTCTTGTTGGGTTGGGTGCTAACTTGAAATATTGCTCTAGATGAAATTTACAGATCTGTGCGGATATATGTATGTGGCTGCTATATGCAGAAAAGAAAACTCACCCACGGCCAAGCTAACTAAGAAAATGCGAAGAAGAAGTGATGCCTGCGGTGGCATGATGGATAAACGCTTTAAATGAGACTGAAGTGGTGGCAGTTTGAGTTGGGGCACATAACCAATTGGTTTTCCATCGAATCTGGTCCCCCCCCCTCCCAGTCATCGACATTTATGCTTGTAAATTTCATTCAGCTGCATATACTGGTACAACATACACTTGAGACTTGGACTCTGCACGGACGTTTGGCAGTCACATAGTCACGTGCCTATATTACTAGTTATGTGTTGCTCAAAAATACTGTTGTACATGCTCAAGACAGTAGTCTCAATGCGTATAAGTCAGGTCAAAAATGCTTTCACGAAGTGCAGCAGCAAAGCTTAAGAAATTGAGGTGGGGGAGTACGTCTACATCTATGTGTCCAAGCCAAAAGTGGTAGGGGTATATTTCTTCAATGCGGTTTAAAATAAGTAAAAGCGCGCTCGTGTGAGGCAAAGCGACAGCAACATATGCGGAGGCGGCAAACCGGTTCTCATGATTTTTATTTGCACACATGATAACACATCGGGGCTTTATCTTCTCCGTCACCCAGGTGGCCACCAACGAACGTAGGTTTTATAAATTAAATCTCATTAGCACTAACATTTTATTTCGTGTATATGTGGCATTATTAATGTGGTCACACCATCATGGAAATTTAAAGCTTTCTTATTAAAATACAATTTTCTTTTATAAACTGCAAGCTTATTTATTATCCATATAAATTGTTAGTTTTGGATTGGCAAATAGTAATGTCATGCTGTTAACGGCAGCCTCACAAAGCAGGAATATCCAAGGACAAAGCTTTCATCCTGAGCTTTAACACATTTGTTCGACATCGAATTGAAAGCAAAATGTGGAAAAACTTTTTAAGTGTCGACTTAGAACGAAAAGCGTAACGAAGCACAAAACGCATAGACTGGTGCATTAAAAGTTTGGCTAAGGAAAACTTAATTTACTTGTTTTCATTTTTTTACAAAAAGTTGCTGACATTTCGATAAACGGTACTAATAATGTAGTTATTTAGAAACGAGCTGAACTGGCAAGTTCTTGTGAAAAAATTATTGTACGAATGTAATTTTTTTACGATTTTTAAAGTCCATTTATTAATTTTGTTTTTTTACTTTGGCTATTAATAAAAAAACATTGTAATATAACAAAAAAAATCCTGTAGAAATAAACAAGTATTCAAACATTCCTATGATGACATTTAACCCAAATAGGTATAACAATTTTTTGTCGTGTAAATAAAGAAGAGAAGATCAGGTTAGACCAGGTTAGTTTGATAATCAACGAAATCATAACAAAATCCCACCTCTAACCATATCAGATAAAGTTGAATATGGATTCACTTATCATTCCATATAATCAGTACCATAAAAGCACTCTGAACCATCAATTCGGTGGTAAAATCATCCATTGCCAACTTTTGCCCTTTGGTCTTTTGTTTCTTCAAGTCGAAGCTGAATTTCCTATCTAAAATCAACATTTTATTATCCACTTTTATCTATTACAATACTTTCATGCCATAAACCAATGCGCAAACAAACGAGATGATTTCGTGTGACCCTTGCAGATTTATGGAAGCTAGTATAGTCATGGCACCATTCCCAAACCATCAAACTTTAGCGACGTCGCGTCAACTCTTATGGTTACACTGGCTCGGTCTCTTCGCAATCCTCAACAACTCGTCTACCGAGTGTACGTTTATTTAACGAAAAAACAACAGACGAAACAAGAAAATTTTGTGATTTAATTTGAAAAGTTTTTCTTTCAGCACAGCTCCGTGTTTCGTCTCCTTGCCTTTTATTCCTAAGGTGAAACAGATACACGCACCGTAGATTGGCGGAGGGTGAACAAAGTTATTGCCACTTAGCGAGCCCGGAAATGGGGTATTACATTTTCTCATTTCTACACAATTTCTTCATATTTTCGTTCATTCCATTTTCGTTTGTTTCATTAAATTAAAAACTCAAGGACAACTGATTGGTATGAGAATTGCGTTCCTCTTTCTCTCTGTTGGTTTCTTTACGTCGGCGTTCTTTTTTTTGCCAGAAATATTTTTCTGCGGAAGTAAATTTCTACGAGCATGGTACCTCAGAATTAGAGAGAAAATCGTCAATAAATCAAATAAGAAAATGTTGATTGATTAACAGAGCCGCAAGCTGCATTTTTAGTTGATTGAGATTTATGATTTCTACTTAAGGGCGAATGAAGGAGGGGATGCTTTATATCGTGACTGGTTGTGGCAGTATATTTAATTGACTAGCTTTGATGACCAATTTCAAGGATGAATTAATTTTTTTTTACAAATATTTTTGCTCTTAATATTTTATCGTCGGAAATAGTGATTTTTAGTGTTACTACCATTGAACATTTGACTGCAGTTTTTTTTTTTAACAATTTAAATGTGAAAATAGCGTCTTTAAGCTGCAACACACATGAATAATATTTTCAATTTGCATTATCCACTGGTTGAACTAAACCCAAAATGGATATTGTTTCTGTTAGAAGATATATTGCAGTTTTATTTCAAAGTAGATACCGGTAAAAAAAAACATAACAAAATAACTGCCACGGCTTAAGAACCCTCTTCAACCAACTTTATTATCATTTGTAGGTTTTAAGTCGAGTGAAAGCTCTCCCTGCGCCGAGCATCTCCACAGCTTTACTGTTTTTCTTGACTTTGCCGGCAAAATGATTTGCTTCCGTTTGTGCTTAGAAATTTTAATCTCTCCACCAGCGCGATATGGCTGCAAAATAAAAGCGCAAAAAATGCGGCAGATCGTAAATTCTGTGAAAAATATTTTAATTTGGGCAATCATGCCACCCCTTTCGCACAGCATTCGCAGCAGCAGTGTCTGCATTCGGCTATATCCTTTATGCTCGTGTACGTATGTCGAGCTGTCGTTTCGACAGTGATAAATATAAATGGAAAATACAATAGTAGTCCTTCGTACATATATAGGCGGGTGTGCACGCAAACATTCTGCAGAAAACTTGTCATTAGTGTCTTGAGCTTGATGCCACATTGCCACCTCTCTGTGTTATTAAATTCACGATTGCCCCACTTAATGAACAATTTATAATATTACAACACAATGACGCCACGATAAGTCACAGAACGTAAAAGCGCCAATTCGCAAACGCTATTTTGTAAGCTCATTTCGGGTCATTTCGAATGACTTGAGCTTTTGGCGTATGTTTGAGCTGCTACTGAGGTCAGTTTAAGTTCAAAGCTGGGGTGAAATGGCGCGTCGCTTTCCTTTATTTTCTGCAGGTTATTATGAATTAAATGATGTTTTTTTTGGGAGGGATAAGAATGCAAATATTTTGATATTGCTACATTAAATGAGAATAATAAAGCTGGAAAACGTTTATTTTGAATTCTTTTGTTACATTTTCATAATATTTTTGATAAATGAGTATTTGTTTATAATTAATGCTACAAGTAACGAAAGGTTGACTTCGGCAGTCATTTTAATTGTTAAAATAATAAATTTAAATGGTGATACCAAAAATTATAAAAGATTTGTGATCTTCTATAAGTTTAAAGTTGTTATTCAGCTAATTTTTTGAGATTTTCTCAACAAAAACTGTAGTCAATTTACCAAATACGACTTTATTGAAATATTGTAAGTAACCCACTTCAAATTGCACGTTCATTGAAACATACTTCGTGTTTCATATACGCCTTTCTAATTTAATTTACGAATAATAACCAATAACCAATAAGCCAATTAATCTAAAATTACAATTTTAACAAATACTTTTTCAAGGTCTAAACTTTTTCGGAAGAAAAATATATGTAAAAAAGCTTCATTGAGTGAGAAGCAAGACTTTTTGGGAAAACTGTGCGCCAACGAAATATTGTTCTCTAGTCCTCCCTGCCGCTTGTTTTTGCTTGGCCAAGCAAATATCTGTTTTGAGCCACTAAAAACAAACTCACTTTTAGTACGTCAAATGTTGGCATAATTGTACTTGTGATTTCTCAGTGAATTGGAGTAGAGCAATTAAAGATTATACTCATCAGTAAGCGGGTGGCAGGTGCTGGAGAAAGCTCAAACTTGTTGTGAGGGTAGTTTGTTTAAGCATCGTCAAATGCCAGACATTAATATTAGGATATGATGTGAAGATGAGAGAACAAGTGCTCTTGTCAATGGTTACTGGTTAGGGAAACGAAACTGGAGGCTGAAGCAGCAGCATGTGTAAATTAATGTGTGCTCAGCCGCTCAGTGGGGGATGTGTGTGCGTATGCAAGAGGTGAATGCGGTTTCCCACTTTGTTTATCTGTGTTGAATTTTAAATCATTCTTATATGCCTCGGATACAAACTTCACATGCATTCGCAAATTAATGTGTACATGGCTGCAGTCTGTTCGGCTTGCGATGCTGCAGGCTGCCTCATATGACATTAGCACATTCACAACATATACATTTTAACATGGATTTCATAGTAGATTTTCTTGCTGCTTCTATATTGTTTAATTGTGATTTCAGCAATGTGAACCACATTTCGGTGTGAATATTTTCATAATTACTTCTGGCACGGCTGTATTATGAATATCATGTTTTCGATTAAACATTTCACTATACGTGAAAATAATTTATATCTGTTCTAATTCTCGACATTCAATATTATGTTTAATGATGTAATTGAAATGTTCTTATTGTAAATGTGTGATGCGTAAAATTGTATTAATTCAATGCCTTATTCGTATGCCTACAAACTATTTAAGACGAAAATGTTCAAGGTTTAGAGCTGAGGTGAGTTTCAACGTGTGTAAAGTTTATACGAAATGACGTCACTACATCTCTTTTTCATCAGTGTTAATTAATGAAGAGTGCTGTATAATGTAAAGGTAATTACGATTAAGTACCATAGCATAAATACGAAATGCTTTACATCCTTATTACTCTAAAGTCGTGAATTTTAAGGAGCAGTTGTTAACTCATTTCCAAAAAAGAAATCATTAAATTGAACGATGTAGACATTATTCACATTACCATTACATGAATTTATGTTTCAACACGATTGTATTATCCAAAAGCTTGTCCAAGCTTGATACATTAACTGAAAACAACTCATAATGAATAATGACTTTCGTGAAGAGCGATGCCGTAGGACCAAAGTTATTATTCAATTTTCAGTTTAAAAAACAATAAAAAGAAATACTTATCATGGTTTCACGGACTATCATTAATCATGGGTCATTTTAACATATAAATTGTAAAGCATAAATTGCCAGCGACCTAGATATGTAATCGATATACTTTTTTTTACAATAATTGTATGCTCAATAGGAATAATCAATTGACTTTCAGCTGTAAATATTGACTGGGGGGGTTGTAGTTTAAATAAACATATATATTTGTATGTGTAGTATATAACATGCATATACAGAGACAGCTTATTTAAATAAAGTTTGTCAATCAATAAGCAATAATATATCTCATTATTTCAAACTTTTTTTGCCTCCCACTTAGTTGTGCCGTATCATTTGAATAGCTATTCATAAATACTATTCTAAATTGCAGGCAAGCGTAAGCTTTTTTTGCTGCTTTTATATAGACGAGTACTATATATGATGAAAACTGCTGTCATCGCCATTTATGTTTTACTAAGTCATAAGGATTTTTATGGATTTTTCACCATTTGCACTTCAGTTCCACAAATTAATGAAGGACTGATATCGAAATACATAAAACGAACGAGTCACTTATGTGTATGAGTGTATATATAAAACTTGTTAGTTGGATTTTATAGGGGTGGTAATCGCGCATCGGGCGAAAATTTCTTACAACAAAAGGAATAGAAGTGAAATCAGCTACAAACAAAAAAAATTATATGGGGCTCGAGTAAGAAAGTTTATTGGTGGCTGGGTAATTCGACAGAAAGTAGTAAAATAATTTTTGAGTCTGTCGAAAAGGTCGGTTCCGTAAACAGCAGAGGGTTGGTTTATGATGCAAGTGTAGGGTGAAAAGTTTACATTTATTTGATATTTATTGGGAAAGTTGATTAATTGAACGAATGATATTATCCCAGATTTTTGTTGTTTATTTGATTTACTTGTTCGTATAAACGTATAATATGCATATTTTAGTCACAGTTAGAGAGATTCTTTAGTGTCTATGAGCTACATATTATGATTCTTACTCTTAATTGTGATGAGATTAGAACTTTAATGTCATTAGCAACTTGGTACCTTCCTTATATCTTTTGTTTGACTATATTATGACTGGTTTCGTTTGTAGCATAATTAAAGGGTTTGGCCTATGATTGTCAAAGTTGTCATGAAGATATGATTTCGCAGTGCTAATGATAAAATTAATGAGGTCATCGGATTACGATTTCTTGTGAACGTAGGTTGTTATTTTGAAAGTCATCATTACGATGAACAAGAAAAACATCATCTAGGCCGGATTATATATTGGCGACAATAACAAGATTGGAAAGGGGAAAAAAAACTTTGTGTGACCAAATTATTTTTAAATGTTAAAATGAAACAAATTTTTAGGCCTAAACAACAACAAACAAATATAGAAACGGAGTAGTATAAATGAACCAAACTCACACTAAAACACTAACACTAGACTCTTTGGGCTACTTTTGACAACAATCTTTAGCTTCTACACGCATGTTCTCCAGATGCTGGCATCCTAATGCCTTAGATTCCTCAAAAGGCAGAATGTAATTTTGCAAAGATTTAAGCGTAATCAGTACGAGCTTATACTGACTTTACACCATGCTTTAAGCATCAAAAACATAGGAGGAATCTTCAGCTACTGAAAATATGGAAAAGATTAGTTGTATAATCGGTAAAGACCGCATCAATGCGCATGACTAATTAAAGTACGAAATTGTCCTTTCAAACAGGAAGCAAATTGCATCGGCTAAAGTAATATTTCAAAGTAATCTGCACAAAATTTAGTTTAATTCATTTATGCAGTTTAATTTAAAGTCATCCCACAAGCACTCTACGCGCATCTTCAACCATTTATAATATGAGTCTTTGGTAGAGCCGCGCAACATATCCATGAGACATACAATAATTAATACTATTCCGTATTTCGCGCCATTTAAACTGCACTTTTGCCATCTTGTTTACAATTTGCATACAGCACATGGCGTTGCATGGCGTCGTTTATAAATGCAGCTTGCTTCACTTACACCATCTTTTAATTTATGTCCGTTGACTCAAATCGAGTAAAATATCACGAGCTGTGAATCTTTGTAGGAAGTGTGAAAAAGCTTCAGTGTTGGCGTTCTTGAATAAATCACACATATTCATAAATTTTGCAACGTTTTGATAATTTTTGATAAATTGAGTAATAACAAAAATATATTCCAAATGACTTAAAGTTCTAGAATAATGTAATTCCCATCATAAAGCCTTTAAGTGAGAGTAGAATCTATCGATATTTGCATCATTTATTTTTCATTAAGCGACTAGACTAAAATTTATCTTTAAAGATATCTTAAACTTATTTTCTACCCTTACTACGACAACTCAACATTAAATCATATTAATACAAAAAATAATTGTGAATAAATCCTCGAGCAAGTTTCCTGCCATCTCACCGTATACTGGCATTTATCATTTTCAACACCGCGCTCCAGTAGTGACACTCTTTAAGAGGGCAATCTGTCGCGTAAACAAGATCTTGGTAGTTTCTTGCAGCAGCGAATATTTTAATGTGTTGTGCATAAACGAGGTCAATTAGATTGAATCGTGATTTATGGCAAATTGGTAGACATAACTTTGGTGAATTCGGAGAATTAATGGCAGCCATCGTTGGGTAAAGCTGAATTAAAAACTTTTAATTGAATTTCGACAAGAAAACCTTCATAATTAAGTGAGTATATTTACTAAACTGTTTACTGTTAAACTTTGAGAGATCTTTTTTAAACAATCTTATAATTTAAATTGGAGAGAGCTGCTTAAAAAACTTAATGCATCGACATAAATATGATTTCAGTTATAACATATGCTTGTATGGTAGTTATTAACAATAATTGCAACATCTTTTTAAAATTCAATGAAATTTATTTTAACAATATTTTGTGCTGTTTTCATGACTTTTTAGGGTTTTTATGCACAATTAAATGGTGTAGAAAAGTCATAAAAGTATATTTGAGAATAAAAAAGCTCGGCAGACAGCGTTCACACAAGACTTAGTATGAAATTGCAATAAACATTTGGCATTAGTAGACGCTTCATGTTCCTCCCCTTGTTTTGAACTGCATTTTATAGTGCGAGATAAAAAGAAAATGTGCAAAGTAATGGGATGGGGGTTGCAAAAAATAATAGCTCACATAATACATTTGGCGAGAAATGATACAATAGAGTACGAAGGGTTTTGATCGAGTTGAAGTCCATTGGAGGAATGCCAATGTTGCTATTTTGGCTGTTTTTTTTTATTTTGTTGCAGACAACACAAGTGCAGCAGTTTGACTGTTTATCCCGCAAAATGCCATTCGATGCATGGAATTCAGAGTTGATGGATTATTCTAAATGTTTTAGTTTTGCATTTACAAAGCCTTCTGCATGCGTGATTGTCATCTGCTACAAAAATCGCTTCTATGAATTATTACATATGAAATGCTTAATTATAACTGCTCTTGTTACTTTTTCCCTTCAGTTAACATTTTATTTATTAGCAGTCTCCAGGGCAATATGTTACTGTTTAAGCCAGCACAGAATTGAAGCGATTTTATGAAATTCTATTCAAGTCACGTTTTATGCTGTCCAGTGCAGGAAACTGTGAGCGAAATAAATAAATTCAGCTGCAATATAACTGTATAAATGCACTGAACTTCATGTCGCCACAAATGCACAATCGTTTTCATGGTCATTAAGTGTAACATAATGTACTTATTTATTGAATAGTGTGAGAAATTATGGGTGATCAATGGTTCTCAAATGCAATAATAAATGGACAGATTGCATTTTGTGGTCAGTGTAAGTGTTGCGAGAAATTGCATTTTGGTCATGCCAATTAATTATATACAACAAATAAAACGTCAGTGAATTTTTAATTGATTCCTTTGAATTCGCGGATTAGTCAAATATGATAATAAACAGTATTAAAACTATAATAATTAAAATGTAATTAAATAGATGATGACTGTTGCCAGACCTTCAAGTACAGATAATTGTATTCCCCCTGTCGACCTTTATCTCCCTATCAATATGCGGTTATAATGAGGCGCCACTAAGTAACCCAGTCCGAGCCCCATTACATTTGTTATCCCATCACCCGATGTTGTCTCCACCCCAACTAATCTGCTCCTGGTGTCATTCTCGGGACGGCTGCGTATATATTAAACGATGTAGGCAAACATCTGCCAACTTTCAGCGAATGTAACGGCGAAATAAAATGAAATGACAAAACTCTTCAATGTTGTGGGAACATAGAACTTTAAGTTGTGAGCTTTTTCTTCTATGGACCCGCACAAACACTCACGCACGCACATCCACCATCCATCGCCCCAATATCATGCTCTGTCGGTTGTAAGTGTGCTTTTATGCGAAATAAATAGGACCAAGACAAGGGGTGATGCGGGTTTAAGTCACGCGGCGTGAACCTACATCGCGAAGCGAAAAACTTTTACGAGAGACAAGCATAAATTGCTTTATTGTTCATCTATCTGAATATATACGACTATACAAGATGTTTGGCTTATCTATGCGGCAACTGGGTAGTAAGATTGCGTTTAATAAGATGCTTCGTCATTTTCTCCATGAACTATGTTGACCTATGTGTTCTATTCACACATCCCAATGCTCATAATTAAATTCAGTGTATGCCAACTGATGTTTTATGATATTCAGCCATATCCTTGACAACAAGCCGATCATTTCACAGTTTAAAGTGCTGTGCAAGGAGGTGTTAAGCGCACGAATATTGCTTGGCAGCAGTTGCAGTAATCTTCGTCCCAAATGACCACACTAATTACATGCGAGCACACCGAAATGATGAACGAGACGTGGCGGACGCTCGCATATGTGAAAAGACGCGGTGAAATTTATTGGTGCCAACGTTGCGGTATAATTTTGCCACGCTATTGGTGGGATCTACATGAGTAGCAGATGGAACAGAATGCCAAAAATAGATTTCATGTGACCACGTTACTTTTTTTTTGTTTACCTTATGATGATAGATCAAGATCTGCGCCAGGTGAAATGAAACTTTTTCCCTTGTAATTCTGTAAATTAGATTCAATGAGATAAAATTTGTGCAGTTGTTTGAAAATTTAATGGTGATATAAATAAAAATCCTTTCAAAAGCGGACAATAGGAAAAACAAATGAATGTCCCATTTACATGTTTTCCTAGCGCTCATAAAAAAGTCTGCACTTTTTTTTGTACGAAAACAGTTCATTTTTATATGCAAATGTGGCCATCATAATTAATTTAAGTACGACGTGAAACTTTCAAGCACTTCTGTTTGAACTAAATATTAAGCCGACAAATCTTGATAGCACGCGGTAAATGGTTTCGTAATGTTTTCTGGGTTATACAAACACATACTCAGTGAATTAAACGCACACATACACAGCGCGGCAAAAGGATACACATATCCGGATGTGTGCGACATGAAACCATGACTGCACTAAGAATCGTGAGGATACACATTTTAGTGCGGCAAATAATTTATGACTGAGGCAAAATTTGGTTATAAATTAAATTTGATTATCTCCCGTTCCCATGGTGTTTGCTGTCGTGTGTGTGTGTGTGTGTGTGAGTGACTGTGGTGGGACTACCAGTATAAACAAATTTGTAGCACATTTTATCCAAACGGTCCAAATTACATGCCCTGAAATCTATTCGAAATCAGTTTGGAAACAAACTTGTGCAAACACATCATGTTGTTCTGACCACACTCTCGTTGTCTCCTCTGTTGCCCGCATTATGACACTTCACCAGCATCTTTTGGAACTTTTAAATTAAAATTATATTTAAATGATCAACAAGGACGAGAAGGCATGTAAAATTGATAGTCTATGCCTGTGCATCGCAGTTATATATATAAGTATATATGACACTAAAATCATATTCCAGGTATACCAGTTTTTGCCAGAGAAGGGGGTGGGGTGACTTCCAATAACGGATGCTACCGCACAATTTTGTTTTATTAGCTGCTCTAACACTCCGCCGCTACAACCCCTCTCAGGACATCAAAATTGATTAAATCCTCACGCGGTTCAATCAAAAAGAAAAAAATACAACAGAAAAAAGAGAAATATCTAGATATATGTGTGTACAGTTACCGTGAGAAAACTTTATAGTACAAATAACGGCATTTTATGTAACTGCTAATGAAATCTACCCTCATTTTTACACCGCTAAGCTGCCGCTTTTATGGACTAAAGGAAAGTGGGCACGGGGAGGGAGTTTGGCGTAAAAAGCTCACCAGAGTGTGTATAAGGGCTGAAATATGAGTCCAAAGCCTCATATATTTTTATGTACCTATGATGGAGTGTTCGAAAATGAAAGGCAGCCTTCGCTCCAAGTGGAGCGTTTTTATTTTATATTATTTCCTGCATGCGCCGACGTCAGCCGTTAAAGTGACATTTTCACAGGTCATTGTATTTGGTGTGCGGCTGTTTTATTTCATTGCACAAATTTTTATCGCCGCACGCTCAACAATTGTATACCAGTAAAATGAAATAGCCGAGCCGCAAAAATTCCTCATATGGCACATCGAATGTGTGGCCATATAAATCATAGACCATTGGTGTATCGAGCCGTTAAATGGCGATTTGGCGAACGTCATACACACGTAGAAGGGTTGTGTCCCATAAAACATTACCGCGAGGAAAAGTTTATTAGACCATTCTGCGAATTTTCTTGATATGTAATTGATTAAAGTCTTTAACATCGGGGGGGGGGTTCTCTTTATTTATCAACTTTTATGATTTGTATCCTTTTTAAGTGTCACATAAGTTTCACTTTAGCTTTGTCTTCTTCGGGACTTTATAAGCACTTTAGCGTGATTCCAATTAAACAGTCTGCACAATGTTCCCTATGTATTACACCTCAGAGGACGTGATGCTATCGTTGAGGAATATGCATGAAATGGCGCACATGACGCGTAAGGGTCCATTAAAAAGCGAACATTTCTCTAAGGATACTTTTCGTTTCATGTAAAGTCGTGTTTATACATGTTTCTGTTTTTCTATCCTCTACGCGTACCTGTGTTGTTTTTGAATATATTCTGCAGACAATAACATTGAATCGGTCGACATTACACATGAGTGGCGCAAACCTTAATATCATATGTGTATCTAAAAAATGTTTCCGATGCGATGGGAAACGTTTCATTTTTATTGTTTGTCGCTAACGCACAATTTCGTAATTTTACTTTTACTGTTTGAGAGTACCGGCGCATAATGTTAACAACCTCTTTCATCTTTTAAGTTGGAACATTTATGTTTTAAATGAATTTTCTATCTGTTGAAATTTGGTGAATTTTAAAAACTATGTCTCTTTTTTTGGATATAGCAAATGTTAGAAATGCAGTTTTGGTTGTCACAAATTTTTATGAAACTAATTAACCGATAATTACAAATTCACAACTTACCTTTAATATTAAATTTATTTTTCAACATCTATGGGACAACTTTTAATAAATATGCAAAAATGAAATAAGCCATTAATTTATTTTTAATCCGAACGTTTTTTTTTAATCAAAAAAATAAAAATAAATACAACTATTAAACGTAAAAGCACTCAAAAAAGACAATTTCTATCAAACATTCCAAAATGTGAATCATGTTCAGAAAATTTCCTGGCCATGATACCTTAAGACGACTTGATGCAACATGACTTGGCAATTGAGTCAAGAACGCTAAGCTTTATGCTGTTTAGCCTTTAAACTGTCAAATAAACCGGACTTTAATAGGCGCTTAAAATTAACGTTCAAAACAAACACATCACTTCACTTCCATACTTCAATGTTTACGATCACTTTTGCCTGTCTGCATCGAAAATTTTCAGAAACCAAACAATTCCGCAGGATTTGTGACTTTATCGTCGCACTTCCACGTTAAATGCCGCTTACAGAATTGTTAATTATCTGCCTGTCTTATTTCTTGAGGACTTGTGACTGTGCCGCGCTGTGCCTTAGGCCCTTAATACAGTTTGTGTTTGTCCACAACTTTAGACAACGACTATCCTTCATTATACAGACGAAACGGCATCGTCTTTTAGCGTTGAGAAAACTTGTAGGAAAAAAAAATGAGAAGTTTACACCAAAGCGGCTTTCTTATAAACTATTCGGCTTTGCGGGGAGAGAGCTGAGGTTTTAATTGTTCAGTAATTACGTTTCCTTGTTTGGCGAAAGTTTGTATTCTTATAGTGGATGAAGACCAAATTAACATGCAACAACAAAGGTACATGCAGAGACAATAGTCTGCTAAAGGGGATAATGTAAACGTTAATTGTAATAATTTAGAAGGCTCGTTTGAGTTAAAATTTTGCGCGTCTCTTAGTCATGTAAGTTGGCATTTGTCGCCGCTTTTCATGATTTAAATTACTTGCGCTTTTATGCAGAACATTCCAGGACAATTATTGTACAATGGCTTAAGAGGACAGGTTTTTTTTTGTAAAAGGAAGTGTTACGTAAGACAAATCATAAATTAAATGGCATTGTGGCTCTTTCGTTTGTGTCTTTAAAAGTGATTAATTATCATGCTAGAAAACTTTGTTGAGAGCTAGAAAGGTTTTTTGGAAAAGGATGTATACAATTTTTTGATATTTTAAACACATTCAAAAAATTCTTGAAATACATTTACTCAACTCTTTTAACATATTAACAAAAATAAAAACAACAAGCATAAATTAACACTTATACAAATGTGCCAGCAACTCAGAATCCAATAAGCAAGCAGCAAGTGGCCGTTGAAATACTTCCTTTAAAGTATCCATATCTAATAGCAATTAATTAAATTATATATGCAAAGTATTTCCCGCATTACATACAATTAAAATTGTTAAATGAAAAAGGTACAAAAACTACAGAATTAAATGGTGAATTCAGCGACGGAGTGCAAAAATTTTAAAATCTGATTGAAATAAATAGCAGTGATGATTAAAATGAATAAATAATTAGTGAATGTAATGTCCAAAGTGATCTAATCTCATCAGATTTACCAAAGGAATATCAACAACTAATTGAACATGATCTGACCGTTGAGTTTTTTTTTTTTTGCAATGAATAAATAAATATACATACATGTTTAAATGCAAACAGCACAAGTCAAATAAATAACAGAAAATAAGTGCACTAAGGATATGTAAAGAGTAGCAGAGAGTTTTCACTTGACTCAATCAATGGTAAATAAATATAAGGAAACATATCCGAACTCATACGAATGAATAGAAATGTTGAATTTGTTCCTTTTCAATAATTCGGTTTGTTTACAAACATCGATACAAGTGCAATTTGCGATGCTGAATATGTAGAAAATGAAGACAGGAAACCTGCATCGTGTACTGGTGCAAAGTGAAATCAACTGTGTCGAATGGAAGATTGATTTCTAAAGCTTTAAAGTACAAAACTAATCTGAAATTTAAAAATAAATATTTGCAGTGTCATCTATTCGTAGCATATAAAAGTTCTCCACATGTTTGGTCATCTTAAATATGTATTTATATAAGTAGCCGTTTAAATATTTCAATATATTCTTCTATAATATCTCTGGTGGATTAAATTTAATAAATTACATTTCTTTTAATTTTAAGATACCTGAAATACAATTTTTCAATATCAAAATCAACGCCACAGGAAAAGCAGGAAAAACTTTCGCAAATCCCGTGTCCCATTGCATGGCTTCTTTAAATCCCAATCATTTATTTTCGAGAAAATTTTCCATTTTTTTACTAAGCTAAATGTGATTTAAATAAAGCTCCCAAACATCTACAAACAAAAATGTACCATGAATACCCAAAGTTATTTATATTGGCATAGGTCAACGAAAAATGTATTTTCCTCTGAACTTTTTCATACACTTTATTTTTATGCAAATTTTCATCTCCATTTAAAATTGTGAATTTCTCATCCTCACACATATTCCCGATTCTATTTTTTCTTGCATAACACACAAACAATGCAAACAATGCCTCACACCCTACGAGGACGTTGTTTATCTATTCTTCTGTTGCGCTGATCACCCACGTCAAGGACGGCCTTAACCTCCATTCATGCAGTAATGCTCGCCGCATAAGATATGCTGTGGCCTGAATGCACTGTACAATGAACATGCTTTGCGTTTGTTGTGCAAGTTTGAATATTAACTAGTTAACGTTCTTATACATCATTAATCTTCAATGCATTTTATAATGTTGAAAATTAAGAATTAATTCACACGAAATATTCAACCAGGCTTTCATAATAAATACTTACCATCTTCCAATAGATATCAAATACAAATCAAATGTTGTCAATATTATTCTCTAAGGAGACTGCACATGATTTGTTTTCGCATATACGTATGTATGTGAACATGGCGACACATGAAATTTGCGAGAAAAACCCCCGAGAAACAATGACGTAGATCTGGCGGTCAGACAAAAAACACCAACAGCAAGTGGGCATAGACGAATGGGAGCGTTTTAGTCCTGTCAAACTGTTCATGAGTCCTTTTTTGTCTTCGGCCTTCTCTCTGGGCGCTGCTTCTCGTGATTTATTGAGTGATATATTTTTAGTTGCACAGCGCGTTTTCATTTGTATTTCGTACTCTGGTGTGGTTTTTCTGTTGACGGTTTTCTACCATTTGACATGTTTATCTTTTACACTCGCACTCTCCAATTCGGAATTTTACCGGAATAATTTGTATTACACACGAGCTTCGAGCTTTTTTCGCTGCCAAACCAAAATACAGCATTATTTACGTACATCTAGTTAACTATAAAACATTTAGTTGGGGAAACGCGCTGTTGCTTTAAGCGATTGTTGGCAACCCAGTTTTTTTGTTTGGCTGGTTGCGATCTGCTTGGATTGACGCGTGATACGAATTCTGGTCACAAAATGTGTACTCTTGATTATTCCTGCATCAGAGATATGTCGCATATCGTTACAGAGTTCGCAAGCAATTGCATCCATGGAAATAAAACACTTAAATCTGAGATGCATTTTTGCTGGGCGATTTTTTTCTGTGGGATTTTGTGGAAAAGTGTATTCATAAAGAATCGAGTTTGAATACGAGTGCCAAGAAAAGTTGGCTGAAACTTTGACTTAAGTAGCAGCTTTATTCTTTTTACGGCTATATGCAATTCAATAGATTATAGGATCTAACTACGCAAACTTGTTCAATAAACTTGTCAATTCATTTACATATGGTTTTAGAATGTTTGTTCCTTTGAAGAAAAAGCTGTTTTATATTAATCAACTCAACATACCGCAATGAAGTAAATCTTTATGAGAGAAATTCCAAATTAGTTTTTCTGCTACGCAAAATTACTATTTTAGAAAATCAGAAAAACACTTCACATTTCCTGCAATTATGGAATCATTTAATGTTTAAGTTTAATGGGTAAACATAATTGCTATACGAGTGTTAGTTTAAAATATTAAACCACACTAGGTTTAGAAGAGGCATCCACTATCCACATTTAAATTACATTAGGGCCTATAAATCTTATTAATTATCAACCCTTATCGTCCAAGAGCACTGTAGTGTCAATAAGAAGTCCCAAGACACTAATCGACCGTGATGTGGTAGTTAATTTATGCAGTCGAATCGGAAATTAAAACGAAAATGTAAAACAACAAAAGCAATTGGTAACATTGATAAGGGTTTTCCACGAGCTCAGTGTTGGTGAACAATAATTTTTGACCAAGAAAAGTTTTCGGACCGAATTCTCAATAAATTTTTATTTTTATGTTGACAATTCTTCGTATGCTCTTATGTAAAGCTTCTTACTGCTTGCGTTGGATTAAAGGATTTCAAGAGCTCTATTATTCGATAATAATAGTATCTACTTATTGATCGGTTATTTAACGGAATTTATAATAGTTGAAAAGTGACTTGATCATATTAAATCTAACTAATTTTTGGATTTAAAAAATATAGAACCCAAAAAATACAATGTTAACTATATACACTTATTGTGCAGCGCTTTCTTATCTACACATCTATAGCAGATATAAGACAACACACAAGTTCTTGCGGCCTGCAGCGCAATGTTACACAACCAAAAACATTCACCATTCTAATGGCAATTCACAAAATGGAGGTTCTTGTGTTTGTTACAACGCCTGGTAGGCTGGAAGCAATTTTCTTTTATTTTATGCCATTCGGTTATTTTGGCTTTATTGAGGTTTGAAAACTGTAAAAAAAAACGTGAAGAAGTGGCGTTAAGTGATGGAGCCACATGTGTTGGATGTCGTTACATACCACTGCAAATATATTATACTCGACAACTGTATCCATGTTTTTATTGTGTATAGCATAACTGACATATTTAAGGGGAAAATCGTTGGGGCGAAAAATATTTTCATAACAATAGCAAATACATTATTAACAATTATCAAAAGACATTAAAAATAAATTTGTAAACGTTCTTATAGACAAATCGATGGGATGTGATATAAATTATTTGAAATCAGAATCGGCTTGTATGTCTTATTACTGAAATTAAACTTGTTATGTAATGTAGGCAGCAGAAAAGCCCATAAAACGCGAGTTTCGCTATCCGGACGAGAAAAGAATGCGCCGATGAAATTGGCTCCTCGTAGACGCGGCTATGCATACGGAATGGGGAATTTTCTATATATTCAGTGTGATCCATTGTAATGCGACAGAATTTAAGTGGCCATCGAAAGAGATTTACGCGTTTTAGGGTTTTATACAGCCGGGTTAGTCTTAGCTTATGACAGATAGATAGCACCAATCTTGAACAGGAAATGAATTTAATAAGCTTTTTGGGGCAACACGTGTCAATTATGTGCTGTCTAATGTAAACAGGCCTAAATGGCGAAACATGTACGAAGGGATCAATTTTCAGGCATTTAATTGTTTTGCATTGAATTTCATTAATTTAAGTAGGGTCTAGAGAACAATATATATTGATAATTTGCTTCATAGAATCACAAAAGCTTGATTGTTCATTTAATAGAAACATAGTTTTGACGGTAGCAACTTCTTGTATGATGTGCTTCAAACCTCATCGCACTAAATTGCTCGGAAATTCGATATATATAAGATTTTATTATTTATATGTATAGCATGTAATCTTGAAGTTAACATATAATTGCGGCTTGAATCGCAATGCGTTTCATAACTTATTAGCAGCATTTAAACATTTCATTAGTTTGTAAACTAAAGTTCATTACCGAACAAGCAATTCAGCCAATACACAAAACATTAAATTGCCGTAAATGATCACCATCCCTTAAATACTGTTTAGTGTTTATATGTAGCATGTAGATATGGATTCACATGACCTTCGCCAGAAAATGCCTGCAAATTTGGAATATAGCCAAAAGCGCTTTTAAAGTGTTTTTCGCTCGCATTCATTGGCAATACATCGGCACAGCTTTGCACATGAAGACGGGGTGTATGTAGAAAATCTAATCACAGTCCATATTTGCGATTTCATTGAGAATGCGACTACGTTCGTTTATTATAGACTGGCAAAGCAAATACATGCTACCAGCTACATATAACTATACCATAAAGATACATATGCTTTTGGGCGCGCAGAAAAGGAATTTCGTCATCTCCATTCATTGGGAAAAACGTTGAGTCGTGCAAAAGCTTTCGCTACAGTAAAAAAAAACTACATTCAAACGAAACGGGAACACAGCGAATAAATCGTAAATAGTTTTTGTCGTTGTGAGTTTCTGTAAATTTAAAAGTGTATTCATCCCAGAAGCTCGCAGTCACATTGACATTTTCACCACTTTTCAATAGTTGTTGTTGGCTTTTTTCCTTTGCACAAAAATCACAAAACTGAATGTATTGACTGAAGTGTTTTTGGCAGTGGAAGAAGGAGCGAGCCTCGAAATGTTCCTCATACTAAAAACAAACTCTAATGAAATCGTTACCAAAGAGCTTTGAAACGTGTGCCTAGGAAACACACAAGTATCTCAAGAAATATAGCAGATGTAGTCGGCAAATTCAATTTTCCAATATCAATTATCCCTTGGATCTCCGGCACCAGTTTTTCCATCGGTATATTTGACGTCTTCTTTTCAAGGATGCGGCTGCTCTTTCACGCACTCAATGATGTTTATCTTTAATTACAGTCACCTTTTCTGAATTAAATAAGGATGAATGAAAGTCAAATCATAATAGAAGTGAAATTAAAAATCTGTTAGATCCATCTATTGGGGGTGGTTTTTTGAGTTTTTTTTTTGTGTGCTGGGGTATCTATGGCGAATACTTGTTCGCCTTATTATGGCGATTAATCAAACGTTTTCATTTAACTGCCAGCTCCTTTTTACCATTCAATTTGATAATGTTGATTTGCTGCGAAAATTGAGTGCTGTATGAAACATTCGAGTAAGAAGATGACCCAAATTTTTGCATCTGTTATCTGTTTTCCGCAGTATTTTGGTTGTACGTTTTCACTTAAGATCGGGAATTGCGAAAACTGTGAAAGGAAAGTGCTTGATTGCTTGATATCTATACAGCTGTTGTTTATAGTGGAATTATGCATGAGTAAATAAAAACTATCCAGTGCAGCTTAGTGGAAATATTCAGTGTTGAAATTTTGTTTTCACTACTTGAGTGATTTTATTATTTTCTGTTTGGTTTCATGTCTTGTTTGCGCCAAAGTTTATTTATCATACATTTACTAAATTGCATTTTTTTTCTATTTTTTTTTTTTAACTTAAATATTTGTATATTTTGAATTTTTTCTTCTTCTTTAATGGTCGATAAATCTTTGACAGAAAATTTGCGATTCATTGTTTTTTTTAGAAATTATTCGAAAAATGAAATTTGGAAATTCTTTAAAAATTTAATATTTAATGTGATTCTTTCCACGAAACAGACAATACACTTCATTTTTATTAGTCGCCATTCGCAGATGCTTTGCATTATTCAAATATACATTTCCATAAGCAACAAGGATTTACCCATTCACCTTTCATAATACATCGAACTGCTTATTGTTTGCTTTTATGTTATTATTCCATACATTCACCGTAATCGAATGAAATTTTTAGCTTTTCCTATGGGAACACACAAATTTCAGATGCGATTAGTCTCTAGTGTAAATTTACATTTGCATACAAGATCCGTTAAGGGTTTGGCCGATCCGGTCTCCTTTTGTTTCATGTATGTGAAATCGAATTAAATTATATTGAAAAGGATATGCAAATTTAATCTCTTGTTGTGTATACGCTTATTGTCAATGACTTGTTTAATCGACAAATAATTAGTTCTTAATATGCAGTCTGAAGCTGTACATTTTCATATGAGAAAATGCAAACTAATAACTTAAATGTAGAGACATAAAAAGATAAGAATTCAACTTTGAAGATTTTGTTAAATGCATTTACTGTTGGCAAGAAGTCGTGAAATGTAATCAAGTTAATTGCTTCTTTGATAACGAAATTTTGCAATTATGTCAAACAGAGAAGATATGTTGCAGTGGGAAAATGCTTTTGCAATACTGCATGCAAGTACATAGAAGTCGCAGATTTATAGCATTATACATCCAAACTTTATCAAGTATTCAATATTTTACATGTTTCACTTGCGTACAACATTTACATGTTGAATGTGGTAGAATGTATGTTAATATTTATGATGACAAACTTTTAAAAGATATATATAATAAATAACATCAAAGGAAAATATCAAACTCACAGGTTTTAATCGTAAAGTTTTTTTTTCATATCGTTTCATATCCTTGCATTGCGAATTACTTTTGTGTTAGCATTTGGTTAAAATTAAAACTGAACGATTTCAGAGAACTGCATTTTTAACTATAATAATTCATACAGTATTAATCCACATGCTTAAATTTCGTAAACTTCGTTGAATTTAAATAAAACCCCAATTTCCATAAATTTCTTCACAGCTACTATACTCTTTTTTATCACTCATTTTTACCGGAACTTATTTGGTATTCAAAGCGATTTAAGCATAACCCAGTTAGATGTATTTAACTGCTCCAAAGGTTCTTATATACGAGTACATCTGCATGGAGAATAAAGTTCAGCTGCAAAGCAAAATGCAACCCCAAGTCCACAAAACACAATTCACGCAGCATTCTTAGCAGCATTTGCCCTAATACCTTTGTACCAGTAATAAACCCTTCAAATGAAAAGAGCATCGCAAGTAACAGTAGCCAACACAGTCCCACCCCCATCCGCCACCCCCGCCATTCCTCACGGCACGTCTCATTTACGCTGCAGCAGTATTTGCTCTTGACACTTTTCATGCAATGCTGCGCTCATCGCAAATTGAAAGGACTGTAGTTTTCGAGTTTAGAAAGTTTTCCTTACCCAATGCAATTTTCACTCGTTACGAATTCACTTTGTTCTGCACTTCATTCTAACAATCACTTCACCCGGTACCAGGCATACATTCCTTTTCCACCGAGACACGTTTTGTTCTATATGTCTCCCATTTGATGATAATACATATTTGGATGTTTGCGAAAATTGAAACAATACCCAACTTGAAGTTTTATCAAGTAATACAGTCAGGCTCATGTCAATGATTTTCTCAGTCCGGTTTATGTATTGTGGCATCCTGTAGGTGCGCTTTTCCAATATCGAAATAAGGATAAAAGCGTGGTTTGCTTGATGTTTGGTAAAAGTTTCGTTTGCTTCTTGTTTCGATTTAGCAATATTGACTTGGTGTTAACTTTTCTTCTGATTTTATTGAAAATGGCACGCTGCCGGCAATTTGATTTTCAACAAATATTTTATCTGTTTTTTGGTACAAAATTACAAATAGCTAATAAATTCATAAAACTACGACATATCAACACTTACGAAAACTTAATGTTTTATTAATGCAAGTAGATAAATTTAGTACTTGTTTATATTTATTAAACTTGACATGTCGCAGAATAAAAATAATAAATTTGTTCATAAATTGAAAATGCGGGAATATAACGTTTTTAACATCGTTTTATTCATAACATTTTTATAACAGAAATTTGGCCTTAATCACATCTCAGACTTTTCCTACATCAACAGAAAGTTGGCAAGCGAGACGAAAACTTTTACCGATTGACATAACACCGAAAACCAATTTTCCCGCACTAAAAATCAATAAGGTGCTCCTTAGAGCAAGGAACCTTACATGCGTTCCGCCGTAATGATCCGCATATCCGTCTGCCCGACTCTGCTCGTACACGCCGATGCTCAAGCATGTGGCCATTTCAGCCCAAACTTTTCCAGCAAACTCGCATATGTATCGCTGAAATTTCATTTATGACGTGCTAAATTGATTAATAAGCAAAATCATCGTCGGGTTATGTACACACGATGTGCATTCAGGAGCGACGCGACGCGCCCGACGCCATAACCTAACACACTACCAGTATGTTGTGTATGCGTAAATAAATTACACGAAAATCAAGTAACTGGTAAGTGGCAAATTGAGAAATACTGCTCACATTCAGGACGTTTCATTATTGCGCCAGGCCTTAGCCCTAACTGGATGTTACGCGAACCAGCAATGTTCCAGCTATGGCGTTCACTATTTTCGGAACACGCATCCATTCCGCATTCTAGTTCTTATGTAGGATGATTATATGACGGTGTTGCTGCGTGTCATTCCAGTTGGTCACGTAGTTAGGATGTGTCGAGGTCAGCAGGGTCACGAAAGCACGTCGTCTTTTGTTGGCACATTTACTTGGATGGAGACGCTGTAGGTAGCGGGCAGCGGCCAATGAGGCATGAGTGCGATGATTTTTGGGGAAAAATAATTCCCAACAAAATTTGAAAATGCTGAATTTGTCACAATACCCACTCAGAATTTCGTTCAAACTTTTTCATTATCGACAAAACTATCCTGAAATATGCAGGAAAGTTTCACCGGATGACCAACTGAAAATGGTTTGCAGTTAACATATGTGTTTTACTTACACGTATTACGTATGGGGCGGGGTTGTACAACACAGAGTGATTATTCGTTTTGTGTGTGGGATGTGTGTACAACCCAGCCATTCAAGATAGTAGCAAAACAATTTGTTATGGCGATGATTGCAGCAATATTTCTATTTTGTACCACAAGTGCAGTGGATATTTACAAAATCATTTATTTTGCATGTTTGCTGATTGTTAATTTCGTGCTGCACATGAGCTGACTAGTATACTTGCTGGGAGTTTTGTTTGCTTCCAAACTTCTATGGCCTCGTTACTACCATATATGTTGAAAATAACAAATTTTTTTTATATTATGCTTTAAGTTTGTTTTGTCGTTTTAGCAGGACAGAACATTTCTCAATTGTTGTTTATTTAATACCCGTTTTATTCATTAAAATAAATATTATTCGAATGTGATATAACGATTTACCGCTTTCTATTTATATGCCAAAAGAAACTTTTACTTGAGTTAAATTAATTCATATTTTTTAAAAACCATTCATTTCAGATTTATTTGAATTGGTCTTGGATTAAGTTTCTTTTGGCTTTAAACATCAAAGTCAACAAATTTTTTGATCAAAACAGCATTTTTATGCAGCATTTTTTGTTTTAAGTAAGTTTCTACAGAAAATATTCTTTGCATGTTAATTGTTCAATTGTAATTCATTGCTCAAGGGCTCAACTGGTAGTTTTAAATATTAAAAATTGTATTTTGTAACATATTAAAATAAAATAGATTCTTACATTAATATGTATAATTCTAAGTTGGTACCGAAATAAAATGTCGACAATACATCTTAATCTACTAAAGATATTTACTTGTATACTAAGTAGTTTATTATTTAACATTCAAAATTGAATTGCCTTCACATAAAATAATAATATTACGCCAGAAATCAGAATATACAATAATTACAACAGCCGCAGTAATTGTAAAAAAAAACAATTTATGCAAACCTTAACAACAACAAAAAAAGAGAGAATCCTCCAGAATTTATTGAAACGATTAATGTGAAATAATAAGGAAAACAACATCCGGCAGTAAAGTAAAGTCGTAAAATCCACTGACCATGTTTTATTTATGTGTAATATTTATCACAAAATGGACAATGGGGGCAGAGAAAATCAAATAAACCAAAATGTTGTGCTTGTGGACTGCGATCCAGCTAGCAAGAGTGCACGGAGTGGGGCCATTGGGCGTCACCGTCATTTTTAAGAGACTATCCCTTACCACAAAATGGGGTCAAAATAGGCTTAAGTATGGTCCAAGTGCAATGATTTGCTGATTTATTGACAAATTTAAAAGTTTTTATTGTTTCTGTGTGTTCATTTTATCCACTGGGTGTGCAAATCGCAGATAAACAGGCGTTTACAACAGCTCAGGGATGAGTATAACAGCTTGTATTGGGGTGCAGATAATGGTGTGCTTTATAATATGCAAATTGCATGATGAAACAGAGAAATATTGACGAAAATCCATCAATTGAAGGCCATTGGTTCACATGTTCATATGTTAAATGTACATGTACAATACATACATTGGTAATAGGTATGTTTTGTATTTATTGTGAAAGTGTGCAAAGGATCGCTGATACTCAAAATAGTTGAATGGATTAGCTGGAAATACCTTGAGAGTAGTTTGCCCATTTGTCGATACTTGTCAGGTATTTTACCATATGTAATAAATCGAGTGTATTAGTTTAAATGATGGGATTGAAGGAAGTAATATTTCATTAAGAAATATTGTAATGCCTATCTTGTATATAGTAATGACTTATATCTATTATTAATAATAATTTCTGCTTACTTATCAATGGGAACGAGTTTCTGTATTTTTTAATTGTCATTGTACAGTTAAAACCTACCTCTGGAGGAATTCTTTTTATTTTATGTAATATTATATAAGCTAATTAATTAAATTAATAAAAGATAAATATTTATGCTAAATTAAGTGATGTATCTTTGTGCGAGCATGGCATTCAATCAAGCACAAATTTATGTGGAATATTGTGAAATCGATTTCCACGATTATTTTACAATTGAATTCCTTTGTGACGCGATGTTTTTTTTTCGCCGTTTTCGCATCACTTTTGCTATTTAAATTTTTTTTTGTATTTATTTCTCTTTCATATCCGAGTCGATTGGCATTTTATTTTATTGTATACAAATGTAAGTATACAAATTATGTATGCACTTGTCCACATAATTTCAGGAAATTCTTAATTATTTACTCACCAATCACCATTGATGCTATATAAAGGACTTGTACAATATAAAAAAGTGACTTTAAAAAAATAATTGGTATATTCTTTAGTCTTTTAATGACACCATGTAAATTAATAAAAATTTCTCCTTCTGTGGGTCTATGGAATGTAATGTCGACTTTCGATAAGATTTCCTGCATGATTTCTTGGCTGCTTAATGAAAGACTATTTTCGTCCAAACAAAGCTGTGGAAACGTTTTCAGGCCTTGTTTGACCATTGGATACGCCAAATAAATCAATTGTCCAAATCGTAATCAGTGATCTCGCCACGTACAATATTTATGTGCGCTTGTTGTGTCGGTTGCAGCTTTTGCTGCGTGAAATCTATGTAAGGATAAAGGATAAAGAATGTATTAAGAACTAAATACATATAGCAGGCAGCATACTGTTAAGATAGACGAGTATTTGTGTATCGCATTGGCTAAGCCTGAACATAAGCACAACATAATAAATTGCCAATGCATATGCTGATGTTGATATACTATCCGTACAACATTCAATGAGGCTGAGAAAATTCGATTTTCCATCATACATATTCGAATATGGGAAAATGTAAATCTGTTTACTTGGAAATTCGGAAATCAAAGTGACTCCGAAATGAACAAAGGGTTTGCCAAAAAAAAAAAAGAAAAAAAAAATCAAACTACACACATAATTTGGATTGCAGAGCTTCCGAAAAGCTTTCTACGTACACATTCCGCATGCATGTATGTTGTATACATTACAATATTTTGTATGTATAACAAACCATTTATATCAATAAAAGGGCAAATGCTCACAATCGGAATGGAGTTGTCATAAAAAAGGGACGATGATATAGATAGATTGATTTAAAGGCGAAAAAGCATTTCTTTAATGCAGAAACGGCAACGACAACATTCAATTCGTGAGAGGCATGTGTCGATTTTTGGAACGTGCTAGCAACGTGGAATGCTGTTGAAATGTGAATTCTGATGATCCTTTTAATCTTTAAGATTATACGCCTAGTTGACCTCATCAATTATTCACATAAACGACTTTATGGGCCAATAGAACGCCCAGCAAATTCGCACCAAAGTAAAATCTTTCAAATCCTCAACGATCCATAACTTACCCACATGTATACGAAGCACCTTAGACCGCAGAGTATAATTCAAAGGCCATCGACTATAAGTACACAAGATCATAATATAGACTCCCAATGCACCGTGCCTTAATGCTGAATAATCTGAGAATTGAGATAGATTGAAAGCTGATCCTTTTTTAAGTTTCTAATAACGACCCAATATTCTGCTCACGAAATGAAGCGTCGAAAGTGGGTTGAGCTATAGATGAATGGAATCGCTTAATTCAAACGACATCGCGACGCGTCTGTAGAAACATTTCAATTACATATTAAACATTTTCAGTTCAAATAATTAAGGAATAAATTTTAAGTCATGTAGCAGGAAAAGACATTTAAATGTGTTTTTGTTATTTTTTACCTTCATTCTAGTCAAAGCTTTAAAAGCACTTAAAAATTAGCGTCCAAATTACTCAGTATTTTTAAACTATGGATGAAATCCTATTTCTCATTCAGGTCTTATGTGATAATGTTAATCACAATCATTATCTGCTTTTACCCCTCACAGGCATTAACATATGGGTTCAAATTATGTTTTATCTTTGGAATGAAGTGAAGAATCAGTATTCATTTGACATAAATGAGACATAATGCTGTCGCATCACATGAAAATTACCACATTGAATCTCATTTGCCAGAGATTTTATTTAATCAACCGAAGATGTGTAAAACGTTTTAGGCACAAATGTTACGTCAGGCTTTTAAGATGAATTGTTTATCAAAAATTTGAAGTAAGAGTTTAATGTATATTTCGTTTTTTAATTTCATGTAATCTGCCTTTTTTGACAAAAAAATCTTATGATCCAGAAACATGTAAACGAGCAAACCAATTTTAACTAACTTTTAGTATGTGGTGTTACATCAAAAAAGGTCAATTTTAGTTTATTGACGAAAAACTATTTTTTTTTTTGACTATTTCTAAAACGGCTACGACGATTTTCTTAATTTTTACTTATATTTAATATCTTTTATATCTCAGCCGTTCAAATTTTATGATCTAAAAAGTAATGTTTCCTTGTACAACTACAAGTTGGATATACGTGTTTATGAAATCTCCGGCTCTCCCTGCCGAGTATTTTCTGGTCAGTAATCAATTATTTTCAAAAATGGCGGTTTAAGCAATGTAATTTTTTTGATCGTTTTGAGACTGATCTTATCATTTAAAAAAGGATTATTGATAAATCTACTTGAAATCGTATTCATCAAGTTACGTAAAAATATTTGAAATTTACTCCAGCAAACAAAACGAACATATTTATGAATGTGCAATATAGAGAGTTACATTGAAATGCTGTAAAGGGACGTGAGGCATAATAAATATTCCGATTGATGACAAATCGTGAAACTTTTAGGTACCTTCGTTGTTCCCATAACACATTTTAAGTTCATTCTCACACATATTTGATGTTACTCGTCTGACACAAAAGTTCTTTTATATGCCGATCAATTTCCGTCACCAGTGCAGCCCCCGGGAAACCTTTAACCCGTTTGATCAAGCCAATGGCATACTAACAAAGCGATTATGAGGGTGGCAGAGAAAACTTTTTCTCCATACATATTTCTAGCCGAACTTGCACATTGTTGCACTTTAGCGATATACTCCAGAGAACCAGCTCACGCCGAACAACAAAGCCGAAAAAAACAAGAACAACATTATCTGTTAACTTCTGCAACAATCTTCAATGGATAATTTAGTTTGCCGCTTTCTCGTTGCCTTGTTTTTTTTTTGTTTTGTAACAGACGCGATAGCGCGATGGGTAGCAATGTGAGCTTTGGGTGGTAGTGTAGTGGCATTGAATATGTTTTTGCAACATATCAGATGCTACTGCTGCCATTGCTGTTCAATGCACAATATTCGGAAGCATATTGTACCAAGTTAACCAATTCTTTTGTTTCCACTATATTCTTTTTATGCCATTTTTCGGGGACGGGGTTTTTTGGGCATCTATGTATTATTCAACTGCGATGTAGCTGCAGCTTTGCCATCAATGAGCTTGTAAAGTTATGAGATGCGGGAAAATTGGGCTGCGTGTATGTACATGCATGAATGTTATTTAATCAACTGATTCAGCTTTGTTGATAAAAAAAAAAAATATGCTGGTCGCATTCTGTGTCAAAAACACAAAAGAGCGCACCCAAATTCAGCTAATTACATGTACGATTTTAGATAACTGATTAAAGATATGTTTACTCTGATTTTATGCTAAGCCAAGTGGTTTGGGCTTTATTTATTGTGTGATCATTAGTTGAAAACCATTCTAATTATTTTAATGTTTGTATTTAGTTTATACGTTTAATGTAAATAGGGGATGTAATTTTTTTATAGAAATTCAATGTACACATTTTATGTTTAAAACAATTTATTTTAATTGAGATTCAGTACTATGTATTAAGTTATTTTAAAATACATTGAAAATGATTATTGCTGGAAAAGTGAAAAGATTTCGATAAATAGATGATTTTATTTACACACATTTTTGTTGCATTGAGCGAGCATCAATATACGAGTACTCACAAGTAGGTACTTCATTAAGATTGGATATCCAAGTGCTTCTTTTGTGTTATATTGATACCTTGGAGTTTTTCGAAAACATCAACTCTAAATAATCACTCTTATATTGTTTAATTATTGTCTCAAGATGGTTTTTCAAGAGTTTTTGTTCGGTTTATGTTCCTCGATGAAATAAACAATAAATTCAAAAATATCGCTAACATTAGATATACATTTTTGTGCGCCAACTTTTATCAACATTTAATTGAAAATTTATATTTTCTTATTGTTTATTATATAATTCCAATAATTGTCGTAGCTTGAGTTTTATTACAGCACTCAACGCCCAAGACTCATGTAAATTGTTTCTATTGTCGGTATGCGAGCGTAAATAAATCACATTTGATTCAGTATGTAAAAGGACATATAATTAATTCATACTTTATGTCGTAATATGCACTCCTCCAAACGAATATGTGAAACGTACCATTGAAACCGTATATAAAATTCTCTTTAAAGTACAAAAAATCACGGAAGAAAACCATTTCTCACTTTTCTATATATGAGCAAAACGAATATTATACATGATTAAAGTTTTCCAACAAATTTATTTGCTAAATCAGATTGCCAGACTACTCACTGTGCTTGTTATAAACCTTAAGAAGCACTAACCCCAAGATATGTTTTCCGTATTCCGTTTTTATTGCTTTGAGTCCCTCTTTAAGCATGCAATTTTCACGCAACTCACTTCATCTATTTAGCCCGTCATGTCAGTATACTCGTATGCTGGTTTCTTGGCACACTCGCACACAATCGACGCTCTGCCCTGCCGCCATTCTTTTTCCGGGCATTTATATATTTTGTGAAGTGTGCTTATGTGACATTGGGGATGTAATAAGTTATCCAAGGAGTGAGTTATATTATTCCTCCCAAACACACACAAGCTGACGATTGTATGCGCGCTGGCTTTCTCGGTTCTCCTTCTCATCACGAAAAGGCATCCAGTACGCGATGCCCAGCTAGCTACTTAAGATTTGCTTCCCTTGCCGTGTGAACACTGTGCTTCTGTTTGATTGTAATTTATATCCAACCCAGCACTTATTGGATGTTGCACACATGTACAAGAGCTTTGTGAATGTTGAATTTTCAATAAAAAAATAAAAACACAAAAAATAAAATAAATAAAGTAGAAGAATAGCATGAGCATATAAGGAATCGATTAAATTGATTGTTGATCTCGTTTTGGGCGAAAGTATGAGGTGAATTATGCGAATAAACACACAGCGACATATAATGCGAGGGCACTGCGGGTTGTTACCCATATACAGCTTGTAGCATCGCTCCCTAAAGGGCTATAACGTGCTGCACGGTTAATCAGCCAATCTCTGGGCGTTGGGCAAATATGTCGGCCCTTGTTCTCTGCCAAACACGCATTTATATATAATATAATCGTACGAGTCTGTAAGGCGCTACGTGTGTAATGCGAATTTTAAGTCAAAGTAAAGCAACAACTAAGAAGTGACGGCTGACCTTGATCAATTGAAAAAAGCTAAGGGATCATCAACCCCAAGCTTACGCTTGTACAATATATGATAATACAATCGGATTGATGGCGACCTTTATCAATAGATATAATGACAGCACATACACATATGACGCTCGCAATCGAATTATTCACACGTTTGCGCCTTTACCACGACATTAAAGTGAATATGTTTTTGCACTTTATTTCGGCAACTCTATGCG
This sequence comes from Sylvicola fuscatus, assembly GCA_026546915.1. Classification (NCBI taxonomy): domain Eukaryota; kingdom Metazoa; phylum Arthropoda; class Insecta; order Diptera; family Anisopodidae; genus Sylvicola; species Sylvicola fuscatus. Next base: position 99,630 of record JANSTS010010365.1, read on the forward strand.
AAGTTAAAAAAGAACAGGAATGAAAAAAAATCATCAACATTTGATACACACGAACACATTCATCTCTTGTTTTAGGTTTAGTTCATACGGTTTTGTGTAGGGATTATTTGTTCTTCATTCGTTTTTTAGGAAGCAAACGCAATGCCATTTACAAAGGGCAATGCTTATAATATACACAACCATTCATATATGTATAGTTATGGAATTCCTTTTAAGTTGGCTCCCCGAACTTTCGTCTTCCCGCAGTCACATTGTAGTCTTATTCTTTGTGGGCCATTTGATAGAAAATGTGTCGCAATTGTTAAACTCACTAACCACCACGCCCGCTTCTTACCGAATTCACAAACATCTTGGGAGTGTGGGGACACAAAATTTGATTCTGAAACGATTTCAGCGTTAGTCAAATGGGGCCGATTGCCTTTTGATGAAGACACGTGCATTTGTGTGTGAAAGAAACTGTGGATTATATAAGTTTTAACGTTAAATATCAAAGGTGGGATTAACATTGTTTTCTCTTGAATTTGCGGTTTGATGTGTATATAGACATGTAATATAAAATTCTGATTAAAACTACATAGCATATATTATACATCGATTCTAAGAACAAAATTCTGATATATTTAAACAAGTTTAAACTTTGAAAATATGATTAATATTGAGCTATTTATGATTTGGTAATGCGCGAATGAACGTCAACATTAAGGGTGAAGTCTGGTTGTTGTTTACGCCCATTCAAATTTATAACCATGCATGTAGGCACAACATGTCTAAATTGGATTTGTGATAAGCATAAAATTAAAGGAAATACATCTTTGAATTCATTTTGAGGAAACAATGAGAATTGTTGGTGGTTTTACAAAATCTTTTTCATCTATTCTTAGACGATATCAACCAAGAAAATACAGAAAAAATATAATATACCCAAATTATATATTAAATCTAGTTCTAAGCCTAAGAGCAGAACAGTTGCTCACGATTTGAATGCTTGCGATTGGAGCTACAAAAAATCTTTACTAAATGGGGAACTGGTGGCAGCGCTTTTCAAGGGGGTAGATCATGCGCCATTGTTTTGCCCCTGCAAGCTCATATTAAGGGTGAATCGCATAGCACTTCTCAATTTCACTCAAAAAACTCCAGCCGAGCCAGTCAGCTTTTGGGATCTAAGACATGAACAATGCCGTATTTGTCGCACCTTTAGTCCAATTCTAGGTTATACAATTAAATGTTCATTATATGTGGTAAATGTTTTTTAGTTTGAAAGTCATACTAATTACACCAGCCGTCAACAGTCGTCGTTAACATATTTCATATTCAAATCCAAGGAATATCCATCCAGGAATTCTAACCATCTAGTTTTTCTACAATTTACTGTGTATTTGACAAACATGTGAACCACCCCATTTTCATGGAAGGATCAAGAAACACTTTGATGACAATGAAATGTTTTTGGTTTGGCTGTGCGTGTTAAAATTACAGTAAATGTGCTAGAAATACGAGACCCTTTTGTCGAACTCGCATTTATGGAGTTCAAGTGTGTTTGTGTTCGTGTATCAATAATTTCTCAGATACATAGTTTTAAGCATGGATTTCTTTTATATGCTTTTTGAGATTGGATATACTGAATTGGTTTCCTGACGTTTCCTCTGTCGGTCAAATATGTTTTGTGTTCATGATTATTGTCGATTTTGGTTGACAGAAATATTTGTTGAAAATATAATGGGCTTAGAAAATCAATTGATTTGTTATTGCCAATATTTGGTTTGAAGAAATTAGTACCGATACCTTCTTTTCGCGAAAGATTATTTAAATTGAGTTGATTTCTTCAATGGTAACAAAAACATTGAAATCAAATCGTAATGAAATATTGAAAAAAATGAACAATAATCTTCAGTATTACTAAAGTTAGTATTTACCGTCACCCAAAACCTCACATTAACTCAATAAAAATGTTCACAACAGCCCATGAAATTACGGTAAATGTGGTCCTAAATTTGTAACACTCAAAATGATATGTTGTGCGTGTAATGGAATTACTTCCGCACTCATTGCCTTTAGTGGAACTTGGAAGTGACCCATCCATCCGGTCCTGGGCCTGCAATAAAATATTATGGTTCTGTATCTGCTCTACGTCTATTACATGCCTTGAGAAAGCTTTACCTTGTAATCGGTACCATTTATCAGCTCAATGTCGTCCATCATTCCATATTTTATACTTTGGATTTTCTACTTTATGCTCCACATATCCTTTTTTTAAATTAGCTCCACTGAAAAGCGCATTTCACAGTTGTGTAATTCAAATTCGCCTCTTTTTATAACGCGCACGTAACCAAATTGAAACATGACATGCACCTAAACATGCGGTTCGGTGTAAGGATCTGGCTGAAGGTGGAAATTGAAAGTGATTGATGGTTTTTGGAAAGGATGCTATATGCTGATATGCATCATGTGGCGACGATGATGTTTCACTCAATGTTGTTGAATGGTGAAATGTTAATTGGAATGAGTTTTGAAATAGATGTGATTTATAATTTGGGATTACATTATGTTCATGATTAGACATTTTAATTACGGTTCAGTCATCAGCGAGAGACAATTGAGTAATGAATGCGCGACGAAAATATGTTTAATGAACTTAAAGCTTTTGCGACCTTTAAATCTTGAAATTGGTGCGTTGGTATCTCCAGTAGATGGATCATCGACCTCGTATAAAAGAGCTTTTTCTTGACTCCATCCATTTGTTGTTTATTTAATAGAATTTGGTACCAGACCCGAAAAAATTTGTAAACAAAATTCGTTTCATCAATCTTGAATAGTTCGTAGAAAAAACTGCGTATATAAAGCGGCATAACAAAAAGCAATAGCCGAATGCTAGCCGCCCCGCTGTTTTTCACCCCAAAAGCCGTTGTTCGCATTTAATCATTGCGATTTCAATCACATTGTACACTAGCTTATTGACGAAAGTAATTTTTTACTAGATCATTATTTAGCCCTTTGGCCATACCATTCGTCGGGTAATGTAAGGACCATGTCCCCCGGTTATTGAATACAAGAGCGCCTCGACGCCCTGAAACAAATACGCACAAGTTCGGCACAACTTTAACGCAAGTGGAAAAGTGAAAAATGAAAGTTAATGCCAAAGCCCCGGCAGCGGCAAGAAGAATTGCCTTTCATTGATTTCATATGGAAAACTTTATTTGATGATTTATCGTCGCATTGAATAGACATTTTTGGTAAGTCGTTGTGTTTGGTGTTCACTTTTTTATGTGCGTGTTACGTTCGGCGTTCTTTCTTTTTTTTGTTTACCATCTGCACATAAACATTGGAATGATGCCGGTAGAATCCAGTTCATATACAACAATGGGGAGTACGCCATCCGGGTGATGTTGTTGTTGATCGAAGATCAAATAAATGATATGCTTTATCGTCGCGCAACAAAAACAAGGTGTAGGTTGAGCGTATGTATATGTAAATATCCCACGATGTCAGAATTTAGGTTATGGTTTATGGCTGGGGAGGTTTAGTAATATGTGGGACGTAGGTGGATTCTGGTGTTTTCTAAACCTATTGAAATAATGAAATGAGAAGCAGCATATGATTTCCAACGATGAAAATTTACTGAAAGATGTGAGAACTCTTTAATAGGATTGAAAGGGAAATTTATTGCAGAAAAGTCCTTTTTAGACTATTTTGGATTCATGCTAATTGAAAGATATGGACAATAAATATTAACTGAAAACCATCAAATGAATATTTTGATGATATATGCCACAAACATCAACTCCATTTGTTTACGTTATACAAGATGTCTTTCACTTCTCTTAAATCAAATAAAATCTGTATTTCAATTGCAATAACTTCGCCAAGTTTAAGTGATCAGAAGATTTACGGTTTTAAGTTGCTTTAAAGTCGAACAAATAAACTTCACATACGCCAGCATTGCACCCTTCAATCAAGTAGTTAGAGTTGGAAAAACACAATACTTCGGCGAATTTATTACATTTTCATTGAACTCCATATTTTTGTTTCTATTGTCACGCGCTGTAACGCGAGTTCATCTTTCAACCCGGAGTAGATATTCAGTTGCCAATAGTGACATATATGTATAATAAACGCGAATAGACAAATCGAATGTGTTGTAAAAGTTTTAATATCAAAATACTAAGAAAGACGTGTACTTTAGACAGTTCTGGCAGCACAAACTATTCAATACTATATACAAAAGGTACAATTTTTCTGTCATGTTAATCTTCTTTAAAACTTCAAAAAAAGAAATTTAAAAACACTATCCCTCCACTGAATAAACATTAAATTTCTTGTTTTTTTATTTGTTAAACAAAAAACGAGAAGTTGTAATCAAAATCAAGTTCTAAGATTTTTTTTATTTTAGCGATATCGTAGGTCGTGGACGATGCCAACAGCAGGTCAATGTATAAGAGCAACTAAGTAACAAAAATAGACACTTGACGCAAATCTTTGCCTTATATAAAGATTTAGACATAATTTTCTTAGAAGGAGTTTCTTATTTATTTATTCCCACAGCAAATTGCCACTTATAAAGGCAAATGACGAAGTAAAAAGTTTCTGAAGATATTTACAGAGATGAAGAAATTTCGGCTTAATTCATTTTAATGAACCTGACTTAACAATTTTAACAAAGGAACTAAAAGAAATTTATCGTTTGTTGGCATGCTGTACATGCCTTAATTCTAAGAATATAAATAAACCAATTTGAAGAATTTAACGCTCTGTTATAATGTAACGAATAAAGTTGTAAACTTTAATTCAAAGCATTTTCGCTTTAATCATGGAAAACTGTTGATATCCTTCGTAAAATTCTGTCTTTAAAATTGAATTCATTTGAGAACTCCCCATAGAAACTCGTCGCAAGCTCAACTTTTGTATGTGGCATTACAATTAAATGTTACACAAACCGCATACAGCAAAATCAAAACTCATCATCAACATTTTCCTGGAACTTTAGCCCAACCGAATTGTGAAACAATATTATATCAACCATATTTATGAATTATTTATCGACCCCATGCCAAGGTCGTGCTGCTCCCGCGCCATTTACCGAATATAATAAACGTAGGCCATCGTCAAACTTTTGCCAAAAACTTTTTCATATTCGTACACAGCAACGATCACACAGCCAACGACAATTCGGAAAGCGTGTCTTTTCCTTGTCTCGTGACGTCTTACATATACACGACGCGTGTGATTTAAGATTTCCGTTCGTTCTCTTTCAAGTGATTGTTAATTTTGTTGTCACAATTTTTTATGTGGCTTTCTGCCACCTCACACTTGTACGATGGCAGCCGCATCATCGACATTTGCAGGGGTAGCACCGCTCAGCATCAAATCAGCAAAGTCAATAAGTCTAAATGACAATGTATGTACTCCCGACTGACGACTTGTGTAATATACAGGATGAAAAATTGTTGATCCTAATCGGAGTACCGCAAACAGAGAAAAAAACTGGGGATTGGGAAGCGAAAACTGAACGATGTGAGTGTGTACGAAGGAATGAAACGTGAACTAAGTAATTTGTCTTATGGGAAAGTTCGGTATTTGCTGGCTGGAATGTGGAGTCTTAATTTTGTGGAGATGTGTTAAGAGGGTGCGTGTTTCTGGATTGTCACACGCTTAATCATACGATTACTTGTCAACACCACTCATGCGAGTAAAAGAGGATACGTTTCCTGCTTATTCAATGGTGGATTGCATGAATATTATGTTTTTCTATGCTCGTATATGATAAAAGACAAGAGAAGAACAATGAGAGCATTCCATTAGGAAATGTTGTGACAGAAAAGAAAATATACGAATTAAAATAAATAAAATCTTAAATGGTAAAAAGGGGCTGACACCGTACACTTGGCCCAAAACCAAAATACAAGACGCAAATGAAGATATCTACGATTCGCCAAGCTCCTTTCCCACCTCCTTGAAGAACATCGCTTAGCTTTTATCATCTGACGCTTTGACAGAAAAATCATTAAACAGAAAAAGGACAGGCGCACACAAATGAACAAACAACCCCTTTGAAGCCTTAATGGTTGGCGCGATAATGAATTAACGCCACTGGAATACAATGCCACTCTTAGATGGATGGACAAAGTGGCCATAGATTTGTGGCCGTCTATACGCACCAACCAAACTCACACAAAGGCGAACCACCCTAAACCCCTCATCGCGTCATCGTGTACCAATTGTAATTAAATCGACACCCTTCACAAACTAGCCGGGTGAATCCTTTCAACAAAAATAGCACAGGAATCGTTCTCGTAACAGCAATTAGATAATATTATTTCGAGATTCCCTATAATTGTTATCAGCCATTTCCAGCGGCTACTTTTAGTTCAGCCGCCACTTAATGCCTTTTCCCTTATTATATTTAAGTACGTACGTCCCTGCGGATTTTAAATGTGTGCCAACCCTAAACGAGTGTACACTCGTACATCTGCAGTAATTTCCCAAACAATAGAATTGCAGCGTTTTTGTGAGTTTGTGCGTTGCGTTGTCCCAGCGAGCTTTAAGCTTTGGTAAACACACACAAAACAAGCGTTTCTCGTTTTTCTGTTCGTTGCATGTTGCTGTTGAATTGTCCACACTCGGCGGCAGTCGACAGCTTTTCCACTGCGAGTTTATTATGCGGCAATGTCAATTTGAAATGAATGATGGGGTGGCGTCGCGTCGCCCACATATGCATTTTTTGAATAAACAATTTTTTCTCTATTTCGTGAAAACAACTCTACCCTTACGCGAAAGTTTATAGTTTGTATTATTGGGATGAGAGGGGGACAATAATCGACCTAATTCAGAAACTCATAAAAATTATTTAAACATAATTTAAAGTTTAGTGGTAAGAGCTGGTGCGAGTCTAAAGTTCGACGTGTTGTCTCTCGACATGCGACGATGAACAGGAGAAGACTTGAAGTCGCTTATGGAGACAAACGTTTGAGAAATATAATCGTACGACTTTGCGAGCAGAAGAATAATTTTAGGAGTATATAATTAAATTTAGGTTGTAAAATAAATAAGATTTGGTTATTGGATTAGATGAACACACTTGAGAAATGGTTTATCTTCTATGAAATAATCTGATTGCTGTGAATTGTGATGAAGAGATTCTGTATTATAAGCCTGCTAATAAACACAAATTATTAAAATATTTCATTTAATTAGAAATATTGAGCTTTTGCAGGTAATATTGTTTTCTGAAATGGATTTGCAGTTTTATGCAAGCAAAACAACTGAAAGGTATCTAGACTTATAAGAAACCAAGGTCAAATAAAAAAAGACGAAGACGAACCCTCAAAACTCAGACGGAAATCGATTTTTGTGAGAGGATAAATCCATATAATTTTTATTTTGTGTTTTTTTCGCACTTAAATCTAAGTATTGAATGATAATCAAAAAGTGTATATTAAACAACAAGTTTAACGTCCGTTCAAAGATCTAAATCATTTCAAATTGATATTATGTCCTTTACATAAACAACATTAAGTTGTCATTAAGTAGATCATCTTTGACTAATCACAATTTACGCAGTTACTGCTTTTATAATTATGGACTGATTTTATATAAAATATAAATTCAAAATTACTGTAGACGATTTAACTTTTAAATTAAGGTTTAATTGCAGTTAAAGTCAACTATACTTAAATCTGGTAATGAATATAAATATGTTTATAAATTTTTTATAGAACACAATCATTAGGAAAATAGTCCACAAATTTGGTACGCGAAAAGAATTGATTTTCTTGACAAAGATAATTTTTTTGAATGTTATATACATAATTTAACACATTTGAAAATAAAATAAAAATTGGTTATTGTGTAATAACAAAATAATCAATTAAATAATTTAGAGAAGATTATCGAAAGGACTGAAAAAAATTGTTTCAAAACGAATATAATAGTAAATTTAAAAAGATATACATTTTCACCCAAGTTGACTGAATCGGCTAGAAACATGCTACAAAAAACGCTGTTAACACTACCAATTACCTTTAAAATTCGCCCGAACAGGCGATGTTGGTTTACAGACATTTTTTCTAGACCACTTTTTGGGATCAGATGAAAAAGGCATATATGAAGAAAAAAAAACTCAAGTGTGTAATTTCGATTACATTACAGTTAGCAAGAATATGTAAATTGTTATACATAGTTTTTTTTTGTCAAAAGATACCACCAATTTTGAATGATTTTTGCATGAATTTTTATAACCCAAAAAACGAATAGATTTTGTTAAAATATATACTGACAAAATCCTTTACCATTGTTGTTGTTTAGTCATGCATTCATGTGACCACTTTTAATGAACTCTCGAGCAATTTCGTGGGTGCGACACTTTATCGATGTTGTTGGCGGTAAAAACGAATTTTCGATGCCTTCCAATTAATTTTATTCGAGTTTATAACAAATAATACATTTCATTTGAGTCGATCGTACCCAAGTCAATATCTAAATTTAATAGTGATTTATTTAAATTATGAAAACTGTTGATTTTAGTAGAGTTTTTAATCTTATGAATCAGAAAACACTGAATTATTGCATATAGACAAAATAAAATATTGTCGTAAAGTACTCGAATACTTTATCATGTACTTTAACCAAAAAACACTTTTTTATCAAAGTTATTAACCAAAAGTAAAATCACTGGAGAGGTTGGAATTTATAAATTATTGAACTTAATTGTTTGATCCCAAGGCAACTTACCAATTTAACCCTATTACAACTAAAAAATTACCATTAAGGAATAGGAAAATGCAAGACAGTTGCATTAACTTTTGAATTTAATGTTTTTTATAGAATTCTCTCTCTATACAATTTTGATTTCTGTTCAAATATAACAAAATAAATTTAAAATTCTGCAAATGTTTGGAAACAACTCATTAACCTAATTGAAAAGCAGCCATCCCAACAGAAGAATTCGGTATCAATCGAGGGCGATTCAGGAATGGAAGGTGGATGATATAGACGGAATGGTAATTTTGCAATAACATATAAACGGAACATATTACCAAAGTTCCATGTGGCTGAACGCCTGAATGCGTCAAAGTGCAAATGAGATTTGAATAGCCACTCTAATTTATTGTTATGTGCATCCCTTGGAGCAATTTAACAACAAGTGAAACATTTATGGGCAATTAAAAGACCTCGGGGACTGGGCGGCATTGGACCGACTGACGGATTCATAGGCGGTGTGGCGTTTATGCATTGTGTCCTGCGGTAATGTGTTCAGCTGTGTCTAAAGATTGTTCAATATGCGTATCGAGTCCTAATATCTATATCGGCTCTGCAATTATGGCGAGGAGCGAAACGGGGGCAGCTGATTGATTGCCCTCAAGAATTTCAACAATTCCAACATTGAGAAACTAATCTTTGTCTCAATATTCGCTAATTTGGGATGGTATTTCTGTATGAATCTTGTTGCTTCCATTTGAAAAGTTCAACTACAATCGGTTGACCTTCAACATTTTAAACTGAAATTAAAGACATCATTTTCAGATTATTTGTTTTAATGTTGGCGGTCTAACAAAGAAAACGTGAAATTACGTGAACATTTCCTTTATAGTCGAGCACTTTAAGATAAAAGTAAGATTCGATTTCTTCGTGGAAATTTTGCCTTTTCCTCGAAATCGTATATTGTTTCACAACTTCCCATCTTGGAAGAAGAATTGTCTTTTTTTGTCTTCGTTATGCTACAATCTACAAATAAAACAATAATTTTCTTTTTAAATTGATCTTAACATATATTATGGGGAATGATTTCTGAAACAAAATAACAATAAAGGGCAAAAGTATTGACAATGTTTATGCTTTAATAGAAAAAATATAAATTTATGTTGACAGGAAATGAGTGGAGTCGCATCCGGTGGGACTTTGCTGAGATTGTTGACGTGCTGCTAAAACGAGAACTTGTTGTTCTCGTCATTCATAGCATTGAAATGAAGTTGACCGTTCTCGGCACTGGGTGCAATTTCCTCATTATCCTGGGACTGCAAAATGATACGATAAGTGTTAATTCAAAAAAGGATCAATGAAAAAAAAAGAACACAAAGCTAAAGAAAAATTACACACCTCCGTGAAAAAGGTATCGATAAGAGAAAACGCCTTTTTGTAGATTTCCTCATTGTCGTGACTCTGCAGCGCTTCTAGTTTATCCAGACCACCGATTTCTTCAAATGACAAGCACATGTTCTCCAGTACACCCATCCGCTCGCCCATCGCAAACACATTGGCGATGCCGCTAAGCACCACCTTTACAGTGCGTGCATCCTGCGCCGCCAGCAAATTACAATAGGACCGCATCAAGTCATACTTCTCCATGATCATCGACACCTGTTGAGCTGTGCCGCTGGTTGTTGCATTTGTGATCACCCAAGCCGCTTCCTTCTGACACTTGGCGTCTCCATGCTCAACCACATACCGAATATTCTCAAACACACCCGACTCAATAACACTCTCAATCTGAGCCGGTGTTCCGGCAGCAATGTTGCTCACAGTCCAGGCAGCCTCTTTGACAATGTTCGCTTTGGTGTGTTGCAACAACTTCGACATGCGCTGAAGGCCACCCGCCGCAATAACGGCATCCGTCTGACTATCGTTGCCAGTAACAATGTTGCCGACACTGCGCAGTGCCGGGACAATGACAGAGGCGTCCGGATGATCCAACAACTTTACCAGACACGGTACACAGCCGGCATCCACAACCGACTGGATTTTGTGGTTATCGTCGTCTGTGATGTAGCTGATTGCCCAGCAGGCATCGGCTAGAATTTGACTGTCACCATGGCAAAGCAGCTGCGCCAATAGCGGCATTATCGGTTGGATTCTTTCAAATGGTGGCGGTGGATTTTTGTTGCGGCACAAATTCGAAAGCACCCAAACAATATTGCGCAGAAATGTGATGGGAATTGATTTGTGCATAAGCGGCAGCAATCCCTCGATGGCGTTGTTATTCAGCACATTGTCCCGTGCTACTGGGCCGTCGCCGGCAATATTGCCCAGCGCCCAGGCTGCCTGCTCTGCAACAACAGCCGATTCGGAGCCAAGCAGCGCAACAAAACGCGTCACAGCCTCTGCCTCGATGACAGTTTGAGTTTGTTCCGTGGAGCCAGAAGCAATGTTCGTCAGTGCCCAAGCCGCTTCGAATTGGAGATCAGGCCTATTTGAAAAGTGATGGCAAAACGGCAATGAAATACATGATAACTCACAATGTTTAACGCAAAATTACTTGTCAAATCGTTCCAAAAAGCGGACGCAGATTGGAACAACACCGTGGCCAATCATCTCGTCGATTGGTGGCTTCTTCTCGCGACTCAACATCTTACGAGCGGCTTGTGTGGCGTTAAATTGCATCGTATAATCGCTAGAATTCAAGCCCTGCATAATTTCTTCCATGGACATCTGCACAGGCGATTGCGGAGCTTGTCCATTGTACTCCTTTAGCGGTGACGTGTTGATTTCTTCATCGGCGATGTTGCGTCGCTTCAGCAGCTGGTCATCGCGTTTGTTTTTCCGCAATTCGACGGACACCTCGTGGCGTCTTAAACGCAGTTGGTCTTGGCTCTTGGCATGATTCTTGTAGTGAGCAAGACGAGATGAGTTCTCAGACATTTTGTGGCTGGTTTTTGACTTCAATTATTGACTGTGAACAGGAATTAAAGAATAATGCTTAATTAACATAACCTCAAACAAATTTCATCGATTTGAAACGAAATTCAAATAAAATTAATGGTGCGATTAGTTTTAAATGGTGTAATAAGTAATGAATGTTCATAAAAGAAAAATTAACACTTTATTTGAGACAAAGAATGAACAAAGAAATTTAAAAATTTAACGGTCACTTCTGTCACGGAACTATATCTATGATCTTCAGCTTATATTAGAAAATATTAACCAAATTAAAAGTTCTTACCAAAATCAGCAGGAAATGCGATAAATTTAACTAAAACTCAAAAATCAACCACTAAAATCGCGAAATTCACTATTTAAAAGACTTTTGCATATAAAAAAAATGCAACCAGTTCTCTTGCTGGCCAAATATCAATTGAGAGTAGTTGAAACAAATTTTGATTTTTGAGTACTGAAAGAAACTGGTTTTCAATTTTGCAAGGCTATTGCGAGGGAAAGAGACGACCATGTGAGTTGTTGTCCGTTATTTTCAAATCTTTGCACTTTACTGCATGTGGCGCCAAACATGAAGAAGATGAGAGATCTTGAACTAAAGTGATTGGGATCTATATTATATATAACTCAACAAGGTCTTTTTGAAAAACCGCCTACATTTCCGCAAGATCGGCATAGCAAGATGCCTTCGTGATGGTACTTTATAGTTTTTGTTTTATATATTTACTAGCGGATCCCGGCGAGCTTCGCTACGCATGAATATTAACATTGAATTAAATT
>JANSTS010010366.1:11334-22293 GCA_026546915.1 Sylvicola fuscatus
ATTTTAAGCATTTAATTTAGCCGCAGTAGATTGAATTTTCAACAGAATTGTTTTCCAGAAGTTTTTAAGTCTCTTAGTACGTAGTAGATGTTTTTCAAAGACATTTCATTAAAACATCTTAAGAAATACAGAAAAAACCTAATATCTGAACTGGTTAAACTCGAGATTTATTAAATATGTTTTGAATTTGTTTGGTAACTTATTGTAAACAATTTGAAAATTTCCAAGAAACATTTTTGTGTGAAAAAATTGCGACGTTTATAATTGGTTTACCTAAACGAAACTTAATTTTATTCCAGTTTTTTATGACTTTTAACCACCAAGAAGAATAAATAATATGTTTATATTGTTTAAAAACAACGAAAAACTGTAAAACTGTTAAAAATTTAGGAAAACTATTCACTTACAAAAGCAGATCCACAACGAATGCAACTAAAAACTGCCTAGAAACTGCTCCTCGCGCACAATTTTAACAATAACGGAAAACTGTGTAACCGTCGCGACGCACTCAACTATTGATCAAATAAACCGCGCACAGACACTACCAAACGAACAATGAAAACAATGTAATAAAGTCGCGCGTTTAGATAACCACCACACATTCGCGAAAACAAAATTGATTAAATTTGATAATTTGCTGGCTTTTTTCTGATTCAACAGAGACTACCGAAAAAACCATACGCGATTGATTACGAGGTAATGTCGCGACGCGATAACCGCACAGTCAAATGACGACGACGACGACGTTTTCAACAATAGCCAGCACGGGTCCATTCATAGAATGCAAATAGGAAACATATGCTCCTTTTGGTGCACCCGCGGTCGCTGCTGTTTGCGAGGGGGTGCATTCACCATTGCCATTGCATTTGGTCGCAATAAGCGCAGTTATTCAAATTTAACCGGTCAGTTTGTTGTGCAATGTGCACTAGGGGCAGGTGCGCTTATGTTTCGAGTAGTTCCGCGTGAGAAGTTTTTCCACTTTCATCTAGTTTCCGTTTGCACGCGGCGCGGCGGAGGGCTGACAAACAAGGGTAGGGGGTGCTCAAACGTGGCGTATGAGCACCAAACGAATTATGTAATCTAAATGTAATATGTAATTCGACTGTAATCGTTTTTGATGATTCTTGAGTTGGGAAAGTTGAATTTGCGGCGAAAATGACATCAGCGCTTAATTACATCGGTAAAAGTTTACAAAGAAATGCCTTTGAAAAAGTATGTTTTGACAAACGATACGAATATAACATATGTTCGAGTTTGCCGAAGTTTTAATTATTTTTCGGATTTTTCTTTTGCGGGTTTCTTGTTAATTTAAGTTGTCGTTCTTTCAGTCCCTCGATTCGAGGAAGCTCAACTTTTAGATGCCGCCATATTTCCATAGAGAAGGCGAGATTACTTTTGCGAAATTTTACCTTAAAACTTTGCGTAATAAGGTTCGTCATGCTTTTGACAAACTGAAATACCTTTAATTATTAAATTATATTAAACTCATAATAATTCTCCAAGCTATACAATTTTTGTTTTGTATTACCAAATAAACAATATCATGTCATAGTAAGGTAATATGTTAGTTTGAGTGGAAAAGTTTCATTATATTTTTTGACATACTATTCTACACAAATTGTCCATTCAAACATTTCGGTAGCCATTCAAAACTCACTTAATTTGTCACTATTTTTAGGGTTATGTTACAGTCTCCATAAATATTTCTCGTATTTTAATTTTACCTAGCGAACTTAATACAATCTAGTTTTGAGCAACACCGGAATTTTTTTTTCATTTAGAATTTTATTGCAAGCTGTTTTTTATTAACGCGAACTTCTATTTTTCACTTATTAAATAACATTTTAAACAATTATTTTAATTTGTGTAATTGAAATAATTGTTAATTGCGGATGATAATCTCAATAAATATTTTATTTCAATTTTTTTTTTGAAAATTGGCAAAAATCCGCAGGCAAAGAACTGAATATGTTAATACTTAATTCAGCAGGAAAAATATGAAAGAAATTAAAAATTCTGATTGTTCGCTGAAATTTTCGTTCCTTTTTTGGATTAAAAAAAAACTTGAATGCCATGAAATAATTTTAATTTAACAACATCACAGCCGTAACTCACTGAAATTAAGGTGTTACATCTTTTGCCGATATGTGAATAAATCAATGATAAAGGAACAAATAGTAATTAAGGAAAATGAGAAAAATAACATCAATTAAGCACAAATAGAAAAAAATCAGTGATGAAAAAAACGTTCGGTTAGTCAATCTACCATCTAGCAGATGTCGCCACCAACTCAAAATCGCCCGAATCTATGCAATTAATTTGAACTGTCTCGGGTCCGTCTTACAATTTTCACGCTATACCAAAGACGCAAATGCAAAATCAATAAATTAACATAAATATTTAATACGTAAGAAATGAAATTTAATAGTAAGTGATTCTTTCAGACTGACATGTTGCAATGTACATTCAATGTAAAATGTTAAAAAAAGTTAGCCACAAAGTACTTAGTGGGAAAAACACTTTGTAGGATCGTGTTTTCATACCGATGGCTGATAACAAATTTTTTCTTCTGCACTTAGTATTTAATTATGTTTAAATAAAATGTGCTTAACTGCAACGAAGCGAAAATAAGGAACAAACAATTTAAAAAAAAAACAGATCGTATCCTTTTCAGGAGTAGTGACACTTACCACTTGTTCTAATAAGAATAATTTGACAGCCATTTTACATGGGCCCCCAGTCTGAATTCACGTCAATTGCAGTTGCAGTGTGCAGTTCACTTGCAGTCCGGAACAATTAGATTATTCATTAGGATTGTCGAGGTTATCCTCTGTTGATGGCCAACCAATTGATTCGCCGATTCACTAATTGCACAAATGAAAACAGTCACACACGACCCCGACCACTTGCACATTCACAACACACGAAATTAACAAATAATTATGGAATTTTTAGGCTGCCACTAACCTAAAGGATCCTTAAAAACTGATTGCAACGGAACCGTATTTATGGTGGCTTGTATTTACGTATAATATTGCACAAATGTTCCTTTTTCTGCACAATAAATAAAATTAAATGTTGTTCTCGTCCGGTTGCTATGACACGGTTGCTATGTCATTTGCACACGGACGACAGGGAGGGTGGTGGGAAACACTTCACGTATTCGTATGACGGTGTGGTGAATTTGGTGGAAATATATCTTTGGAGGAAATTTTGACTGATTCGCAAAAAAATTATTTAATTAAATTTTAAACAAATTACACACAATTAGACAATATTATCAATCACATTGAAGAGACTCAAGTTTATTTTAAGTAACAAATTAATACAAATTTTTTTCAACTGCGCATGCGTAGTACTTGCTTGACTTTTTGCATTCGAAAATTATCGATTTTTCAAGAAAAGTCAGTATGTTAACTTATTCTTAGTTTACTTTAAATCATTTTATTAAAGGATTTACTAATAATAAAATGGATTGGGATGACTTTTTAACAATTCAAATGATTTTGTGGATTAGTCGAAAATATGTTGAATTTATCATAAATTACAAATATATTGAACGTACTTTAACTGAATGTGGTGAATTATAATTTTAAAATTCTTAATGGCAGTTACTGGCAGAGTATGAATTCAAATATGATTATTAAATATATTTCTTTATTAAATCCTTCGAACTTAATGAATTTTAAGTTTTAAAAATATGTAATATTCTGTAGTTATTATTACATATCTACAAATTAGAATTGCCTTTTGTAAATAAATATTTGTTGGTGCTGAAGTTGTGATGAAAGGATCCGTTTTTTTAAATATTTATTTAAATGAAAATATTCAATAACAATTTTTATAATGCAAGACTACAATAATAGAACTCAACGTCTTAAAAGAATGAAAATTGCGGGCAGATTTTTCCATTTTATAAGCCTTCTCGGTGTAACTATAAGCATTTATTCTAAAGTAACAGGCTTTTTTTTACTTGATACTTTTAATTAAATACTATCATATAAAAAAAAACATTTAATTAAACTTTTTTACGTGAATTTTTTAGGGGTCCTCGAAAAATTGTTATTGGGAAACTCTGATAAGCTGATTGTTTTATCAAACTGGATGTCATTATTTTAAATCTTAAAAATAAAACCGTTATAACTTCATGTCTAGTTATTCATCATAAAAAATATTCACTGACACAAAAAAAGAATTAATAACTAAAATCATTTTAGCAATAGCGAATAAAACAATCCATCCTCAGCTGTAAAATATATACCAAAAGCTATATGTTACATCATAAATCCGCATAAATGACGGCGTTTATATTGCTTCAATATTCATTTATTCCAATCCGTTCAGTAGCACTTAAAATGTTTGTTTGCAGTGAAATATGTTAATAAAAGAGCAATTATAATATGCAATAAAATGGAGAACTTCCGGGAATTGCGCCAAAGTAGCGGTGGGAGTTTCACGTATTGTGCTGAGACTCGCTCTATTTGAATTCCAAATTAAACAATGCATTTTCCCACAGTAAAGATGGGGAATAAGAAACAAGAATGCATAAAAGACACACACACACTCACACACTTATGCAACAGAAAAGATAAAATGATGATGAAATATAGCTGGAAACGGTAGCAAAGGATAGAGAATCCTCTGCCGGCTGCAATGTGACGGAATGGTGATTATCCCTGAACGGTAAATCTTACAAAATTGAATTTTTTTTTTGCTTTTGTTAAGTCGAAATCAACATTTCCTTTATAAAAATATTGTCATGACAATACATTATTTGAAATATATTACAGGGATCAAAAACATAAAGATATGTTTTTAAAATGATTTTTCACAAAAAAGAACAATACTTTCTGCATCGCATGACGACCAAAGCACATAAAGACGAATAATCAGTTCAGTGAAAGATTTGAAATAAGAACATGGCCCAGAAACCATTTTTCCATGCGGAATTTAGGTTATTTGTGAATGTTCCGAAGGATTCTGGAACGTGTTGAAATCGCGATAGATATAAACTCAGCGCCGTTGCTTCGTCCTTCTTTGTTTTCTTGCTATAATACGCTCATACATATTATGCTGGTATATGGCAATAAAGTCGTAAAGGAATATGTTTGTGACAGATTAGGAGCAACCACGATAAATCCAACAAATCTGTATATGGCTACGTGCATGTGTGGTGCAACATGTCTGGCTTTTACCAAATTCCTATGTGTTCCATGCATTCGAGGCTGATAAAAAAGCAAAGCTTTTTTTAAATCTTTAAAATACTTAATCTGAAATTTATGTAGTTCAAACGAATTTCATACAAAACAAAATACAAAGCGAAACGCAAAATGCAATTCAAAAGGACATGAAAGCTACTCCAGATAAAATAAAAATGGTACTAATAACAGAAAACGAGTCCTAATGAATGCAAATCGTTTAAGATGCATTAAATTGCAAAAGAAAGCTGCTCGTTCATTCAGATTTATTATATAACAGTTTATACAACTCAAAATCTACCCCACCACCCACCCATCTATCGTGAGCTGGATATGTTTATGGTGCGAGTATGTGTATATAGGAGTTGATTTCTTTTTGTATACAAACATATAAAACACGCCAGGAGAGTAACACTTGCTCCCAGCAAAAAGGGCACAATTTCATATACGCTGATAAAGGAAAATCTTACTGTACTGTGGAGGAATTTAAAACACGAGGATTAATTCTGTATGCTTAAAAAGCTCAAACAATGTACGCGACGTTTGTTTGTATATTATGTATTAAAAAACATAAAATGCTGCTCTTTGTGTTGTTGTAGTATTAGTATGCAAATGAGAGTATATAAGCTCTCTTCAGCTCAGTAAAAGCTTCCATTGAGTTTTTAACAGAATTTTATGTTTTTAAAATTATTTAAATTATTTTTTTTTTCTAATTTTTTTATTTTTTTGAAAAATATTCTCATCAAAATTTATGCCGCTTTTATCATATTCAGCCAAGATTTCAACAAGAGTCGCCGTACTCCCTCGTGCAGCAGCGGCAAATGCAAAGAGGTAGTTTACTGCGACGCCCATGATACGACGACGTCGTAATCGATTGTTGTAGTTCAACGCGCTGCTCGAATTTCCATCTCTCGCCCCACGAGTACGCGTGTCGCGTATGCACACACAATATATGTTTCAATTGAAGGTTTGCCTCTCACACATCGTGTGGCCTTTATATACGTACTAAAGAGGCCTGCCCGTTAAATATCTATCTTCTTCTTATTTTTTTTTAGTAAGAAAAAATCATAGAAAATTTATAAGGATTTTTCCCAAACTCAGTGCAAAACAGTGAAGTTACGAATCGCCAATTTTAGGGGTTGCGATGTGACCACAGTTTCAGTGATGTAAGTAAACCAACGAAAAATTCTAACCATCCAAGTGACAGACAGAATGGATACTTAAAGGCAAAGTCCTTCAACTGCCAGTCAGAAGGATCAAAAGTGCCAAGTGCAATTCGTTGTGAAACTGTGAAAAATATGAAAACTGGCGCCGTATATTGAATGTTTGCCCTTTAGCTTTGTAATCGCGTTTCATTGCTGAATTAAAGATTTATTATTGCAGAAGAAAGGGCAACAGTGATTTCAATTGCAATTAGGCCACTGTAAGTGCTTTTAATGATAAAAACAGAATGAATTATTGACCGAAATTCAGTAATAAAGACATTTTGCAGTGAACGCGTCAGTGAAAATGTGAAAAAAAAATCCAATGAATCTTTTCTATTTATAGGTTGGGTTGAGTTGATTGTGAGATTAGATTACCAATGAAAAAAATTTCGCAGGCATTTTACAAGTCAAAAATAATATTCCTCAAAATATCAGGAAATAAATCCCCAAAGTTTCTGGTCAAAAAAAAATTATCGATTGTTTTTCAATCCGCTTTTCTTGTGTGTGTTTTTTTTTTCCTTATATATCTCTTATCTTCCCCTGAGTTTTTCACCCAAACACCCCTCCCCACATGAATTGCGTGTATTTTCACCACGCGCAATCGAACCAGTGCTGCCAGTTCATATCTTTGCAATCATCAGTTTTCAGTGCGAGGTCCTTTTTCGTCGCCTGTCAAATTTTTTGGATTAATTTTAATTGTATGGTTTACAAAAGGTAAATGATTTAAAACTATTATTTTTGGTAAATAATTTTGTTAATTTCATTAATTTAAAAAAAAATTGAAATTTTCTATTGCTTTTCCTAATTTTTGTTTAAAAAAATTCGATTTACACTGATTTCAAAAAAAATTGTTAAGGGTTAATTAAATTGAAACAATTAATGCAACTTGAACAAAATACAAAAAACAATAATGTAAAGGTATGCCAATTTAGACTGGAATCATATATTTTTTTAAATTTTGATTAATTTAGAAAATCATAAATCCTTTCTTTTATCATATTATTTTCCTGTAAATGTTACAATCTAAACATGTCAAGTTAAATATACTTTAAAATATAACAATTATTTTTTAAGCGAAATTTTATTTTATGTTATATGAATTCAGGTCAAATTTGGCGACAAGATCATTTAAGTTCTTGAAGATAACAACTTAAGTTTGTTTTTCTATTCGTTAATATGCTATAAAAAAAAATATTTAAAAAATCCTTGGAGAATTATTAAAAATAATTTGAATGTTTGAAAAAGATAATCGGCACGAATATTAAAAAGGACTTAACAAAAACAAATTCTGCACAGTTTTCAAAACAAAATCCACACAAAAGGGATAACATTCCATGAGAAACGACTGTACCTTTCAAAAAAAACTACAATTTTGGGATGTTCTAGTAATTTCCCTATAAAAATACATGAAGCCGAAATTACCTCATTAAAATTAACCCAAAAACATCGATGCGGCCGTGTAAATTAACTTTCAAGTTAAACACACAACATTACCATTGCTCGTGCAGAAACTGCCGGAATTCTTTAAAATGAACAAATTATACGTGCGTTAATTAAAAGCCACCCACCTCCTCCTCTTCCTCCTCCTCCTACTGCCCCTTCTTCGTCCCACATCCATCCATAGCTACACATAATAACAAAACGCACACATACGCAGCCACCAACACATACACACACGCACTCGGCATATCAAATAGCACGCGGGCATGCGTTGAATGTTGATTTGTACAAATTTCGTTACACATAATAAAATATACCCTAGCCGCTAGCGGGCCTAACCTAATACGTTGCATAGTTTTCTACCTACATAGCATACTCGACATACATAACACGGGGCCAAACATCATTTAACTTCATATACAGGCAGCGGATGAGAAGTGCGTGTATGTTTTCCAACCATTAATCAAGCGCATATAAAGTCCACATCTTCAATTAAGACGGACATTAAACATTATTATACTTTGTAGCAGCGCCAGGGTGGGGGGATGAAAGCCATCCCTTAAAATTTGGGGATGCTGAGCACAAGCACGGCGCCAATCCACCAGAAATCACATTAACAGTAATGAATTCCCGCACATAATTTGCGCCTAACCTTCATACATCCGATTTATGTTGCACACCATTTCCTCATATCTGTACATAAGTGGCGTTCACGCTCAAATATGATCAATTCCGCTGGAAATCAATAATAGTTATACTATCACGTTGTCCAAATGGATTTCTAATTTTATAGTAAAGCTCAGTGAAGCTTTTACACAGAAAAGCTTCGCGCAGATATTCAATACATGCCTTGCTTTGGCATATTTTACCGCATGTACAAGAGCTATTGAGCAATCGAGGACTCTCAAAAGCTCCAATTTTCGAGGCAACACACATTCAAATGTGCCCACATAAGCGTGAATTCATACATAAGAAGGACACATACACATTAAATGCATTTCTGTATCGATCAGTAGCCCCTAGCTCAGTGGTTGTTGTGTGTAACGCGACGCCAAGTGCTGCCCTGCGTTTCCATAGATGCGGCGGCTCCTTTGCAGAATTTTCACGATAAAAATACCTCGCTCTTCATCCACTATTCAGACGGCCCACCATTTCCTGGGTGAATTGTACTTTCTTCGCCTGCAATACAATGTGATAACACTAATTGAAAACAGTTAAATCGGTTTCAAAAACAGTTCGAGTGCTACTCAAATCACCACAAAAGTGACGCGAAAATCGTCGATAATCCGTTCAATGTTCAAGTACTCGCCAAGTGCAAGGGTTCATATAAGCTTTTCACGACCATTGTGCTTTTGTACTGACCTAGATTAATCTATTTCCAAGTGTATTTAAAATTCGACACAGCAAATATGTGCCGCTGTGTAATTAAATGCTAAGTGCTTTTATGCTTCCGGCAACATATTTTTCGGTTAAAATGTCTCACTCAGCTCACTACCCAACGTAATATTAAATCCGACTAAATCAAATTACACAGATGCAGCATCCACGTAATTTAGGAAAATCTAACTGAAAAGCCTACATGCATAAAATATTCACGAAAGCTTCTAACTCAATTAGCAGCCCAAAAAAAAAAAAGTTAATAAAAAAGTGATACATATAAAAAAAGAATTGTAGTGCCTACATGTCACAACGCCACTCACATGCAGAGTGGGCGGAAAAAAAAGCGAGTGGAAAAGCCGGAAATTGTGTCGCGCGCGAATATAAATAGAGAAAGAAAATCGAAATCAATTAAAAATTGTTCTTTTTGGCCCGTTTTGTCGTAATTTTTTTTAAATTTTTTTTGGCACATCCGCGTGTTTATTAATGAATGAAGCATGGCCTGTGCCAGTGGGTGTTTGGATAGTGAATTGTCGTCGAGGCGGCCTCTTGTGTTGTGAGCTAGCGTCTACAGCGGGACAGCATCTGGCAGCCGTGGTTGGGTGGCAAGATACGCGCGCGACTTCAATCACCAGCGACAACGACGGATCGGTGCAGCTGTCCACCTAGGTTCGGCAACGTCTGACACACAGACTGCGCCCCTGCAGATTTTCTGGATAACAGAGACATCCTAATAGATGCAGTGGCGGAAGTTTACACGACTGAAAACGGCCACTGGACATTCGCGTACGCGAAGGATGCTTTGTTGTGGACGACGAAAGGTATGTTCCTCAACTTTTCTTATATTGTTTACATAGGCTGAAGGCTTCGCAGTTTGCTGAAATTGCGTCAAGTCGAAAGGAAAATCATCCATTTTATTATTAAATCTCAGCTATTTTCATATTCAGCTCGTACAAGAATTTCATTTTGTCGTCGAAACGTCGAAAATATTTATTGTATAATAAAATTCAAATTTCAAGCACAAATCCTCGTACGAATATGTAGTTAGATATGTTTAACTTGTTTATACAGTGACGACAAACTTAATACCAAAAGTTTAATCTTCATATTGCTTGTTATGGTTGTTTAAAGAGAAATGACAAGATGAATTTAGAAAGTTTTTGTAAAGTATTATAACATATATAACATCCTCTTCTACAAACATATTCTTCTGGAAGTACAATCATAATTTAATGTTTTCGTTAAGTAACATACTCGTATATACGCAACGAACACTGAAGAATCGCCAGATGGAATTTATGTTCTCAATGAATTCTGTCTTTGAAATTTAATAATTCATGATATTTACAAAAAATATTTGTCTGATTTCTGATCGTTATCTCAATTATAATGGAATTTAGAAAAACATTACCAGAGTAAAGAAAGCTTTCAATTTTTAATATCGTTCGTTTTTTCTTTTATAAATGGTAAATTTATGTTTTAAAATTTGTTTTTTAAATTTGCTTGTTAGTACAGAGTTTATTCCTCGTTTTTTGCTCTCTCTCATAATAACATTTATTGTTAACATTATCTCCATATAAATATTGAAACGTTTGAACTGTTATTTTGTAAAAAAGAAAGAATGTATTTGTTTTACACAACAATTTACTATTTACTATTTCAAAAGTTACAAGTTACTATTTCTGGTCGAGTGGTATAGAAATTTCAAAATTGTAAATTTTATTTCGGTCACTTTAGTT
>JANSTS010010366.1:24973-38677 GCA_026546915.1 Sylvicola fuscatus
ATAATTTTCGTCGTTGGCTTGCCGAAAAAGTTTTAATCTGATTTTAGACAGGAGTCACATTTGCAATAATAATAAACTTATTTAACTTAACTATTGAAAAACGTATACAAAGAATCTTATTCGACCTTGACGTATGTGTATATTACTTTTGTGAACCTTTTGTCCACGAAATCTGTTTTCCAGAAAATTACCCATTTACCTAATTAGACATTGAATTGAAATCATTTTTCTAATTTGCCTAATGGTTTATTCCATTAACTGTACACCAACCTTAAAGAACAAAACTATGCGATACCAATCAGCCTACACGCGCAATAGAATTTTTTTTTACCACTTAATGCGACCAGATTAACACTTTGATCTATTCACGCAAAAGATAAGTCACATGATAAGCAGTGTCTCAGTACGTGAAACAAAAATAAAAATCAATTTTACTTCTTTTTTCCGCATTGCAGGGAAAACGTTTGCAAAGTGTAAAAGTCAAACATCTCCTCAGATGCGAGCGAACTCGCTAAAACAGTTTTCCGTGGCGACACACTCGTACATACTTCTTAAAACAACGGAACCAAATGTACAAATACAGAACAGCTTATATTCTTTAACATACGTTAAGAATCTAGCTATTCCCTTTCGGATATGTTAATAGTACGTGCTGTAATCTCATTAAAGCGACTGGCTTGTCTCTGTTGCGTTTTCTTGTACTTATGTGCTTCTGCCAAGTGGCGACTGTTTACAGTTTAATTACATCGATAGATATTAAGACGTTGACTGAGACGATTCTATCGCATTACCAATGGGGCTTTTATTATATGTATTCACTTAATTTATTTATTCATTCGTTTAATTACAAGCGGCAGACAATGTATGATTAAAACTGTAAACATGCGAGCCAGATTAAAGGATTCATTCATACAAATCAACTTAATTTAAAAGGGGTTGAAGCGTTTAAAGTAATTATTTAGATATTATCATTATTGTTCTTGACATGTTATTCATTTTCACAAATTGTTTTAAAATTATAACTTAAGGAAAACAGTTGTTTTAACTATTTGATTGATATAAATAATAATATTGTCAAATAACAAAACTTCCAGAACAAAATCAAATCTTTGTTGAAATACATATTATTATTCTTCTCCTTAAAAGTTTTATTTTATTATCAAACTATGTTATTGTTGAATTGTTGTGATTTTCTGAATAATTTAGTAAACGAACGAAAAATTAATGATGACAAGGCGCGGCTGCTAAAATAGCAAACGGAACCGTATAAGTTCTCCGGCGAAATTGCAGTTTTTTTTCTGCACATTGCGACTGAGTGCAACTGCAGCAAAAAACTATTTAATTAAAAAAGTTCGACTTCTTCTCATGGGACAATTACAGCCTCATTTTTTATATTATTTAAATGAAAATGCTGTTTTCGTATTTTTATAATATCTAAGCTAAAACTCTTGACTGCACACGTAAGATTATATTGTAAAGTGCTTTGTTAATGAGCATACAGATACAGGATATATGAGATTGTTTAGCTTGGCACAATGAAAAAATTCGTAATTCTCATGGGATGAATGCAAGGTTCTGGTTTTACTGTTACATTAAAGGATTAAAATGATCATTTGTTGCAGGATTAAATGAATATATCCTTGAAGCTTAAAAAATGTCTGTTTTAACGAGTATCAATGGACACCGTTTGGCTTAAAAAGCTTCGAATGTCCGAATATTTTTCTAGCCCAGTTTTAAGTTCAAAATTTATCTTAAATACGTTTGCTCAGGCTTCATGTAGTAAATATTTGAAGAATAATATTTAAAACAGGGATTAAAACAAATATTTCCTTTGGCTAAGAAGTAGATTTAAATTCATATGAATTTTAATTAAAATCACCCCACAATCGACACCCACCTTATGTTCATAACTCTGCTAAATAAGCACAAAGTGCAGCTTCCTATATTATTCAAAGAAAATTACAAGGATACCCAGGGCTGAAAAAACAACCTCAACTCATTTACTTTTGCCTCAACGGACAAGAAAAACACTCACCCTCGCTAAATGGCAAAAAAAAGAAGCAAAAAAACTGCATAAGACACGGCGAATGTCCATTTAGCTGCACCTGAGCGGACAATTGGGGGTGCGAGGACGAAAATGACCGCGCGCCGGTGCCAATATTTATGTGTATCCGTGGTCGGTGCGTTTTTTTTCCTCTGCGCTTCATCATTTTTCATTAATGCATTTCGCGAGTGTCAAATGCAGAATAATGGGGAGCACAAATAGCCGCACAAAGGAAAAATGCATTCGAAACACGAGAGCTGGCGCACACGATAGCCGCACGCTTAGCGTACGTAGTCGCGGCTACACACATCACACCGTAGCCGTGGACAGGGTGGAGGACGGATTGTACATGGGATATAAGTAAGTTCAAGGAGAGCATTTTAGCTGATAACCCGATTCCACTAAAAATACGCGCGCATAGTTGTACAGGTGCGATTCCTACTGTATGCAAATGGCTCGGTGTACAATAGTGAGTAAAAGCTTGTACGATTGCGCGACACACAGTCGCGTCGCGCCGCGCTCGTGTGTAGAAATTGGTCGTCCTCGTAGTTTTTCCACATTCCACATATATATATGTAGTACATAGAATTTGTCAATGGAACGGGTAGTGTTTGTACACTTAAATAAAGCGGAGTAAAAGAGAGGTGGTCCCATTGAAAATTACGTTTTGCCATACGTACATATCAGTGACGTGGAAATCGCATGCTTGCTGGAGACTTTGAGAGTCGTATGAGTCATGTGTAGAAGCATGCGACAATTATATTTGTTGAGCAAATTAATACGCGCTAAAAATTTACAGAGTTTAGCGGTTTTCATAATTTTCCACCCTTGAACCGCGAGTATGATGAATATTCGTTGAAATTAATTGAGGTTTCAACGTCCGTTTTAGCGTATACATTTAACTAATTCAGTGTGTGTGTGTGTGTGTGTGTTTGTATGTGTGCGAAAGAGAGATTGAGAGAGGGAGAGTCCTGCAAATGAGATTGGGCGCTTTTAGAAAAGCACTGGAAGCATTTTCCACATAAACGTATAATAAAAGCGACAAACGCGCATGAATGAGCTTTCGTGTGTATGTAAAGAACACATTTTTTCGATG
Organism: Sylvicola fuscatus; assembly: GCA_026546915.1. Lineage (NCBI taxonomy): Eukaryota > Metazoa > Arthropoda > Insecta > Diptera > Anisopodidae > Sylvicola > Sylvicola fuscatus. Next base: position 28,114 of record JANSTS010010366.1, read on the forward strand.
GTTAGTGCAGGCGCCATCTTTGTCCCTTATAGTATATAGAAATAGCACAAACTCATTTACGTGGTGTCCTTTTTGATTTGGTATAGTTTTTCCTTAACATAGAAATAATATTTAACTAAAAAAAAAACAAGTTTCTTTTGCCAGAAAATTACCTTTATTTGTGTTGAGTGAAAATTTGAGTGAATATGAGAAGTTAAAGCTCCTGGATTCACAGTTTGTCCGTCCTACACTTGAATCGTTTCAATTATCGTTAAAATAAGAAAAACCTAACGCCACACAAATGTGATACACGAATCTTAGTTAAAGTTTGAAGAAATCAGCCACTCGAAGTGTTTTGAAGCTCAATTACAAATTACTTGATTTTGTTACAATACACCCGCCTAATCGATACGCGTGTGATATATACGTAAGAAAGACGAGGAGAAGAAAACCACCCCCCCCCTTAAACATATCAAGTGAAATCAGAGAAAAGTTGCTCATCTTATTTAATATTGTGAAAGACAAGAGGCGCGCGTATTTTTACGCGACTCCATCGTATATACACCGAAGGACTTCTTAACTAAGGGTGCACGTACATTTGCGAAATTCGCTCGTCCTTATTCGTGCACATCTAGAGTGGCACAACCTTTATGCCATGGAGCGACGCAGACGAAGAACCAACATCTAAAATCATATATGTTAGCTATTGAAATTATATGGTAATATCGGAATAGCTGTTTGTGCGCTTTCGAAACATTACAATAATCATTAGGCGCGATATGATCGTTAATATGTACGTCAGTCTAAGCCACAGCCAGTGAAGTCCATTATTTCCAAGCTTAGTGTTGATAAATAATAAATCAGCAAAGTGACGAAAATTTTTCCAAAAGCAAATTACCAAAGTCTGGTGGTGGTGCAGCGCCGTGGGGTGGTGGTGGTGCTGCTGCTGGCGCGTCTGCTACTGCTGCTGTTGCCGAGTGGCATGTGTGGCTAAAGCGAAAAAGCCATTAAATCGAACAGTGATATAAAACAAAAAGGACCTATATAACGCCAGGAGAGCACCAAACTTTACATTGGTTTTAATGTGCGATAGCACGAGTACGGGGTGTTTTTTTAGCAGCAGCAAAAAGGTGTGTTGATTGATGTTAAGAATTTGTCAGTTTTTATGAGATTTATTTATTTTTTTTGATTTATGTTGGGAGAGGTTAATTTCAAAGTATTTTTTTGTATTTGAAGAAATAATGGAGATAAACATTAAACACATCATTTTTCGTTTATATCTTGACAATAATAATCTTACAAAAAAAAAATTAGAATACAAATCGTGAAAGTACCATTTTTTTCTCATCTATCACAATGAATAAAACGTCTGATGTTTTAAATTAATTAAAAGTCTTTAACATTGCATGCCCCTCAATAACTTTTATAGCAATTCAAGTAAACGAAGAAATGGTTGAATTTGTGATAAATGAATTTGCAGACTTGAAGTGCAACTGATAAAGAATCTTAATGAGTACACTTGTGAATAGACGATTAATAATCACAGTTAAGAATGAACGAGTGACGACAGAGCAAACTTCTAGAAGTTTTTGAACAAACAACATTTCCAAGGGATGGCATAAAACTATTTAGAAATTTCCCTGTCTTTGATAAAGTTCGATTCCATTTTAGTAGAAAACATCAATAAATATAAATGATTGAGTGGAATTGACAGTTTTGTTATTTTATTGACGCAAATAAACATAGAAAATATCTTAAACTTTCTGAAAAGGATCAGACACGACGCGACAGGTCGCATCTTAAACGCAAGAGAGAAACAAAATAAATCCGAAATTCGCTCTTCTTGATGTCGATATTGAAATAACATTTTCCTAAGGAAAAACTCTTCAAATAAATAAAATTCATTACTAAAAGAATTCAGCATTCTGATAAACAAATTAATTGAAGCATTCACGATTGGTATATTGAAAGGGACAGACCACCAAATCGACATAATGGCTGTTCCATAAATATTGGTTATAGGATTGCGGTCACTTGCCCATCAACTGAATTGGATATAAAAAGTTTAGCCACAAACAGGAGTGAAACCTTCTGTCCGACCAACTTTCACAATAACCTTTTCATCTGACGAACATCTATATAATTATCGTTATAATTCTGGGTAGTATCCTTTATTACAGACATGTGATCAATCGTCATGTCATGCAAGCCACAGACGTCATAAATACTCAAATTAATAATTCAAGCCGTTTTGTCTCTAGCTATACACTTAGAATACATTTATTTCATTGCTCAGGACATCTACATCAGAATTGGATTTATTGTAAAATTAAGTGAATGAATCCCCATACAATGTAAATTAACATTCATTAGCTTGCGTGTTTGTGGGGAATGGGGTGGTGCATTTGATGTAACTCATTTGGTACCATCCTGACAGTCGACAGATATTGCATCATCATTAGTCAGGACGAAATTGGTCTGCACAGTATTGTGTCGACAGCATTGTTTGCATTTAAGTGGTTTGCAATGTTTGTCGAATCAGGGTAATGAAATGTGAATCATCTAAAGGCAGCATAAATCAGGCCCACTCATATCTGTGCCAACGCTTTGTTCCGCTGCATTGAATCTTGCCTTCGGTCTTTGTTTCCAACGAATTTCTTTATTTCGCGTGGTACGATAAGTAATGAGCTCAAGGAGCCGCTGAACATTTATATATCATCTCTGGGATGGATAATCGATAGGCTTTGCCATTATGCAGCAGAATGCTGATTTATGACATTCATGCCAACCGAAATTGAGTGAATTACATTTTTGTAGCGAACGTCTTAAGGGTACATGCACCCACGAATACTGCCAGGCCGCAGGACGTGTGCTCGACGCCTTCTCACCGAATGTCATGAGACAAACGCGTAGGTTTATTATTGCAACATGATGTTGAGTTATTTGCACAGACAAAACATATTGTAAATGCAAATCCTTACCACCACTCCACAAAGAATAATAAATTACATCGAACCCAAAAGCAGTTCGGTGATGTTGAGCATCTAAAAATCGAACACAGTCATCGCGTGTAAAGGGTCTGGTACTTGTTAACCTTTCACCTTAACGTTGACTGTATGTAATCGTACGTTAGAATAATAATGTTTGTCAGTCACTCGTGTAAGTGGGCGTATATACTAATTTATGGAACATCTGAAAATCCTCAAAACCCACGCACTCCCCCCAAAATGCCGTGTAAATAATCAAAAAGGTGACTTAACGCATAAATTTTGTGTTTTCAAATTTTCCGTATTTTTTTTGTGCTGCAGGAAAATGGAAGATCAGTGCCTGACCTCACTGCCAGTCCGGGCCGAGCGCCACCCGGTCCGATGCCTAACCAACAGGGGCACCAGCAATATAATCAACAGCAGCAGGCACAGATGCAACAGCAGCAGCGACAGGGCGGCAACGTCAAGGAGCCGGTGCTGTTGCAGGGTGACTTTCGAAAGGTGTCCGGCATCAGTTCGGAGATCTTTCGACAAATCGAGGCCGTCGAGAATGACCACGATCCGAGCACGGCGGCTGCACTTGAGGTAATTCATCATAAGCTACCAGCATAATCATAAATTCTAATGGCCAATTTTTTTTGTGATGTTAAGGCGGTTGAGCGTCGCGGTGAAATGATTGTAAGGATATTGGAGCCACGTTGCATAGGCGGGCGGCAGGCGGTGGAAGCTGCACAAAAGTTGATGGCCAAAGGAGACGCTCGCCACACGGTACAGTTGGTGGAGATTGTGAAGAGGCCTGGCCAAACGCTGGGATTGTATATACGCGAAGGAAATGGCGCCGATAGGTCAGACGGAGTGTTCATATCGAGAATAGCTCTGGAGTCGGCGGTTTATAATAGCGGATGTTTGAGGGTATGTTTTATGCTGATGTCATCGATTTATGTAATCCGTAAATATCCCAAATCCGTGTTCATAGCCCTAGTTTATACATAATTCATGTGGCAGCCTAAAATATTTGTAATGTTTAACGGCCCAACCGAGTACACTGAAATAGTGTGCGGATATCAACTAAGAGAAAGCATAACAATTTATAGCACTAAAATCGATTGCATAGAAAAATGTTCACCTGCGGCACTTCAATCATCATTCGTCGTTGCTAAACGGATCCTTTATATATACGCGTACATATATAGATTCCCTTACATCGTCCCTTTTTCCATTTTCCTCTTTGCTGCTTCCTTCCGTTGACAAATGAAATTTCCGCATTTGCCTATTTCGGTATGTTCATTTCTTTGGTGCTTTCCAATTCCGAAGGTGGGCGATGAAATTTTGGCGGTCAACCTGGTGGATGTGACGCACATGTCGCTGGATGATGTCGTTATAATTATGTCAATCCCGAGACGACTGGTCTTGGCCATTAGACAGCGACGTAGTGGCAGTCGCGGCGGCAGCAATTCACCAGGATCACAACCGATGTCACGTCCCGAACAAAAGGCGCCACCGGTTGTTGTAATGAAGCGTGACCTCCGTGATGACGAGCTAGACGATGCCGAACGAATGTCGAGGTCAACAAGGCCCTCACGTGAACGTCGAACTGGTAATACACATTTAGTTGTCGTGTTAAGCTCATGTTAAACTCAATTACCTGTAAATAATTCACCTCAATATTCAATTTTTTTGCTCATCCACCCCAATTCAACAAAAGGTGATGGTCGAGAGATGACAGAGTCACGGTCGCGTCTCGGCCTCGGCCTCAATAACTACAGTCCGCAAAGTGAGCAGCTCGACATGTACTACAACAGTCGACCGAATGCAATCAATGAACCGCCAAGCTGGGGCTACAAACCACCGCCACCACCGCCATCCGCGGTGATTACAGAACAGCCGAAGAGTCATGCATTCGCACCATCACACTCATATTATGCTAATGCTGGTACACTGGAGAGTCTCGCTGAGAAAGTTCACTCCTTTTATCCGGGTCCCAGCCGGCGAATGTCGGCCGGCACCGGAGTCGGAATGGGTGGACCCTCTCACGCGAGATTTCCACGTAGCGGCTCTGATCAGCATTTACCGCGCGTCGAGTACGCGGATTTCTCGTCATCGCTGGGCCGCCACTCACTGCTACGCTCCAGCCTGAAGTCATCGACGCCAACGGGCGGTGGTACCCTGGGCCGGTACGGCGGACGCTATGAGCCGCCACAACCATCACGCACATCTAAATATGGCACGGCTGGTAGTGGAGGCAGTGCAGCGCAAGGCGCGTCCACGCTAACGCGCCGATCACGGCCTAATCTAGACTACTCAAGTGATACGGAAGCGACAATCGGACCCCGACCCAGCTACTACTACTATAATCGGCCAACTATTTCCTCCACACTGTCACGTGGAAGCACAACAGCGCTGGGTGGTGGGCCCGATATGGCCAAATTTAATTCACTGCCACGTGAACGTCCAGGTGCACGCCTTGGACTACGCACACGATTGGGCGAACGTCTTATGGATGATAGCGATGGCAATTTGTCAGCTCCCGAATTGCCGGCAAGGCGAGAACGTGATTTGCGAAGTCGCATATCGACGAGTCCTTCGATATTCACGTCTGATGAGTACCGAGCGTGGTTGCGACGTGCACCGAGCAGCTCGGCTATCTGCGAGCAAATGAGAATGTCCCGTGACTTCCTGAACCAGCAACGTGCCCACCGTTTCTCATGCAGTGCAGAGAATATACATGATGCACTAAAAAATGTAAGATTCTTTAAGATTTTTGTTGGTTCCAAAGTAATTGAATTTTGAAAATCTATTTCAGACTGAAAGCATCTACAGCCGTGGAGCAGGTCCAATGACTGGCACCTTAGATAGACATATGAGTGGCGTGGGTCGTGGCATAACATCGCTTCCAGTTCGTTCTTTATCAACGCAACATATTGGCGGCGCAGCATCGCCATCGTCCTCAATACGATCACCAAGCGTACGACGAATGCGTCAATTGTTAGAACTAACCGGCGGCGTTGGGGCGTCCAGTCCTTCCGGAATGAGCGGCCATCAGAGTCCAGCACCCACACCAAGCGCAACACTACCGCGACCGCAACGCCAAATTGATATTAATCCAGCTGAATTTGTGAAATACAAATTGGATAAGCCGATGCTCGACTTGGGCGTCGGTGGTGTGGGCATGGGCAGCGGAGGAGTATCGGGCATGCTGTGGATCCATCTACTAGCTGGACGTGGCCTACGTTCGACAACTGATGCGGCGCCCATCCAAACACGTGATTTGTACTGTGTCCTGGAATGCGATCGTGTGCACAAGGCCAGGACTGTTGTGCGTTCTGGTGACCTACAATTCGATTGGGATGAATCGTTTGAGCTAGATTTGGTGTGCAATCGGCAGCTGGATGTGTTGGTGTACTCATGGGATCCCCAGCACAGGCATAAACTGTGTTTCCGCGGTGCCGTCTCGTTGGTGGGTCTGTTGCGTCAGGCGCCACTACATCAGCTGGCTTTGCGCGTGGAACCCCGCGGCACAATTTATTTGAGACTTCGACACACCGATCCTGTTACTTTGTATCGGCGTCGAGGTTTGCCTAGTTTACGTGCTAGCTATCCACAACTGTTTGGAGCCGACCTAGAAACGGTGGTGACACGAGAGGCGAAAGGACACCCAGGCCAGGCACCAGTGCCCATTGTGCTGCGCCGGTGTGTCGAGGAAGTGGAGCGTCGTGGCTTAGATATTATCGGCCTGTACAGATTGTGCGGCTCGGCCACTAAAAAGCGTCTTCTTCGCGAAGCATTCGAACGAAATAGTCGCGCCGTAGAGTTAAGTCCGGATCACGTTCCAGATATTAATGTTATCACCGGCGTTCTCAAGGATTACTTGAGAGAGTTGCCGGAACCGCTGTTTACCCGCTGTCTCTTCCAGATGACGGTCGACGCTTTAGGTAGATGCTCACCTTTTACGAATTTTCGACCAGTTGATTTAATGATTTCCCACTTTGCAGCCGTTTGCCTACCGGACGATCCTGAGGGCAATGCCAAGCTGATGCTGAGCATTTTGGACTGCTTACCTCGTGCTAATCGGGCCACATTGGTCTTCCTGCTGGATCACTTGTCTCTAGTGGTGTCGGCGTCAGAACGCAACAAGATGTCGGCACAAGCTTTGGCAACAGTTATGGGCCCACCGCTTATGTTGCACTCATCCAGCGCTGGCCCCAGTGCGGACATCGATCATGCTCAACCGATCGCCGTCCTCAAGTATCTGCTGCAAATTTGGCCACAGCCACATACCACCACCACCGGCACCACAAATTCAGGTAACGTTATTTTGTCAATCAAACAGTGCCTAAGTAGAACAGGTGTATCCAACATTTAGCGGACAGTTTGTAGGCTTGAACCTATCATTTCGGTTTCAGTTTCAATTTACGCCTACTAAACTTCAGTCACAGCCTTCCTCTGTGTTTTCCTTTGTACTGTAATGCGATTTTGATTTATTATTTGTGGGATCCTTTGATTGATGTTGTTGTGGGAGGGACGATTTTGCGTTTGTTGATTTTGGAATTTGTGTGATTGTGTTGACAACTGTTTAAGCTAAAAAAAAAATAAAAGAAAAGTAATTGTAATTGGCGGATGGGGGAGTTTGTTTGCGTGGATATGCGATTAATACAGCGCGTGATATGTAGACAGGTCGTCGCGGCGAGCCAGCAGGGCAGCGTGGAAACAAAGCCAGTGCATTGCCAGCGGTCAGATCCAGTCACAGCAATTTGGCATTGGCAGCCAATCCTCACTCATCCTCGGCGGCAGCATTAGGCCTTCTTCGTCACTCAGCCACAGCCAACACTCTTCAGCCGTATCAATCAGTAGTGGGTCAGTCAGCTCCATCGCCTCGAGTCATGCCGCATCAGGCCACAGCGGCGCACCATCAATCGGCGGCCTCAGCGGACTCGGTGGGGCGCGTCCTATCGCCACTGCCCGGCACACCCTCCCCCGGCAGTAGTTCAGCATCAACCAACTCCAGCGGTTCTGGTACTTATCGAATGTGATAATCGAACACTTTTAACTGTAACCAATTTTCAATTGATTCATATAGGTACCGACACTGTGAAACGAGGAGCTTCCCCAGCCACCAGCATCACATCAATATCGACGGCAAAGTTCCGGGGATCAGAGAGCACCTACTCTATCAAACAACAACCACAGTCATCAGAAATCGAAGAGCTGAGTAAAACTAATGGAACTTCAAATGGACCAATGGCATCAGCATTAGCAACTGCAGCGACAACCAATAATAAAACCTCAACCGATTTGCATCCATCCAGGAGTGTTCTATTTGCATCGTCATCACTAATGTCATCGTCGGCATCGTCATCATCTTCAGCGGCCGCAGCAGCAGCGTCATACTCATCAGCCGGAGGGCCAGATCCCTCATCCTCACTGTCATCGTATTCAATCAAAGATTACCACCAAAAACAGTCAGCAACATCGATGGCGACGCCACCGTCGATTCGCCTCAATCGCAACAACGGCGAGACACCCAGCTACGCCCACAAGGGTCAAACAGCCGCAGTAAGTACCAATAGTGGTCCATCCACATCAGCCTCATCAGCAGCATCGTCGTCATTAGGCATTTACCAATTTCCCTCGAGTAGTATTAGTGTTAGACAAACGCACCCAACTCCTTCTTCCTTGTCTGAAACATTATCAACACCCCAATCAGCGTCTTCGCCCTCTAGAAATTCTACGAGCATAGCTAGAAATAATATAATCTTATCAGAGTATCATAAGAATAATCACAGTAGCCATAATAGCAACAACACAGAGACAAGACAAGACAAACAATCGACAAACAGTTATGCCAGTTCAGGTGCTTATGCCACCCCGCCGACGCCAAGTACCACCAATTTGTACGGTACACTGCCGAAGATATCGGCGTCCAGTGTCTCATTTGCGTCTACAGCGGGCAGCAGTTTATTTGGTACTGGCGTGAATCCAGTGTCCAGTGCTTACACCACGGACTATCAGAGTCAGGGAATAACGGCGGGTGCTGCGTCCTCGACGTATGTTACTAACGGATACAACACAATTGGCGGTTATCGCGTTCAGTATTCATCCACAAATCCGTTTCTGCCATCGTTCAACCCACCTGCAGGAGGTGACACCAATGGTGGTGGAGCTGGCGTGACGGCGTCAACCGCAGCCGGCAGCAGTTTGCATGACAAGGAGAACTTCCAGCGCGACTAAACGGTTTCTTTGTTCTAAACAGACTAACGATATTCTTTTGTTTTTTTTTTTTTTTGGTGGATGAGTGTTCAATCGATTCCTTTCGCCGAGTATTCTCAATGTGAATGAGGAGCTCAAGGAACAAGTTTACATTTCTTATACAATATTTCGTATTCAGTCACGATTCATGGATATCAGCTCATCTATATACTTCTTAAACTCATCCCTATACATGTACTTCAGCTTTTCCATCTACATTTATATCTATACCATTCACAAAAATGTGTTCTAAAAACTAAAAACGCATAAACTTTGTTTTATGTGCAAAACTTTCTACCGTATTAACTAGTACCAAACTTTGTATTAAACGACAAGACAAAACTCCTCAAATATACACGCGACAACACAATATTCTTACAAACTAATATACATTAAATAACCGTTTATACATATTAAATACGTCTTTTCTACAATATCAACTTGCTAAATATACATATATCCATGTGACGTCATGTGTACGCGGATGATCCTTATAGCCTATAGTCTCATCTTCATCGCCATCTCTTAAGTCATTGAAAGAAAATGCATTTGGCACCACCGATGATTGACGCCAACGTTCGATAAGGCTGCGTTTATGCTCGTACAATGAATCGCCAATGATGTCTAATCTAGTGTTATGCTGTTGCACCTGTTAACATGGCAAAATGAGCTTTAAATTGTATAAACCGTGTAGTTTAGTTGACGGGAATCGCTGATTGAACATATCATCCACATCATCGGTCGTAACTACCTATTACTTTAATGATTTTATCGAATAAGTCAAATAAATCAAATTTACAATTACAAAGCAGACTCATAAAAGTAGGTAATTATAGTTATATGTTGTAATTTGGGGGGTTGAAATTTTATCAACCCCAAGTGAAGTAGAAAATCACACGTTTTAGTTCTCTAAGTTCCAGAAAAAAATCATTTTCCAGAAAACATCAACATTTATCATTAAAAAAAATGATCCGATTATCAATGTTCAAGAAATTAATTAATAAGAATAATAATTTAAACTTTTCTAAAAATTATAAAATTTATCAGAATCATTTTCCTAAAAATTAAATTCACAAAATCCATAAACAAACTAACAATCTTTCTTTAAAGGCTGACAAATAAGACAAATTCCATGAAAACTTAAATAAGACAATTTATACAACAAATTGAAACACCAAAATAAAACAGTTTTTTACCAAATTTCTTTTAAAATTTAATCCAAAAACAAAAACATTATCTATCAAATAAAATGCAGACATAAAATGTTTGTTAATCTGTTTTCAAAACAATTAACTTTCAAACAAATTCAAACAATGTTCGAACTGATTTTAATTTTATAAATTAGTGACAAC
>JANSTS010010388.1:3789-25831 GCA_026546915.1 Sylvicola fuscatus
TATTTCTAATGTTTAAAGTTCAATAAATATTACAATAAGTTATTAATAAATAAGTCAATAAATAAATAAATAATTTAATTTAGTTAATACTAATTTGTAATTGTCGACGCGTTCCCTCGATAGTCGAATTAGCCAACTCCGTCCAAGACTAGTTACTTTGTGGAATTTGTCTCTTATATACAACGCTGTGAGGATCATACTCGGATTGCCTATAGATTCCCGGATAACCTTCCTCAACATTTCGATAATCTTCCGGTTCCGTCCGGTGGTTATCCGTTGAGTACGGATTTGTTGTTTCCGTTCGGCTGATGTCGTCTGGCTTCTCGGTGTCTAGTGAACGCTTCCAGTAGCCGCCGCCGCCGCCCCATCCCTCATCATGCTCGTCGTAGTGATGTTGGTGCTGGGCGTGTTCGTAATAGATGACCTGTTGGTGTAGAGATTGAAATTCTTAGCACAAAAGAGGAAACCATTACCCAAAAGAAGAAACGTGTGACCATCAATTCGATGGAGTCACACGTGCGAACTATGGGAGTAAATTGTTATAGAAACTACGGTAAAAAAAATATAAGCGGCTATTGAAATAATAAACAAAATTAGGGGTTGGGGTTGGTTAAATGCCAATTGTAATGCGTATTGTGTGAAAAAGTGTGCATACAATACTGCAGTTAGAACCCAAATTTTGCTAAAGCCAGTTGTCTTTTACCTTTTGCGGTGAGTGTCCCTTTTTCAACTCAATCCAGAAGCGTGCCACGTTTATAAGGAGGCCGGCGAATGCTATCGCCAAGAACTTGATCTGCAAATGTGTGGACAGGACTTTGAGGAGCAACTCAATTTTAGCCTTGATGACAGTGCCGATGAGCAAGAGTTTCATGATGGCCTTCTTCTTCTTCTTCTTCTTGCCACGGGAGGCTGCAATTATTTTTTTTTAAAACATTTTTGAATTACTAATTAAACTTATAAAAATTCGTCATGCTGAAATTTTTTAAAACGCCTAAATGTATGCAAAACGGCAAATCATTCCAAAGTTTCATGCACAGAAATCACTCAAGAAACTATTTTTATGGTAGAGAAAGATCTAAATTCTAAAACTAATAAAATCCATTTAATATTCTAAAGGTCCAAAATCTACCAAGCAGCACACAAACAAATGTCAAGTAGTTTACCAATATCTCCTTCGTTTTATGTTGTCTAAAATCTGTGATTAGAAATCATTTCTAAGCTAATACCTTGCTGATGCTACCCAAACGGAAACAGCTGCAATCATCTTATAGAATTACTTCAAAGCAAATGTTCGCCAGTTTATGCGTGACAACTTTTGCAATTAAAGTTACCAGCCAGAACCAAAAGACCTAATTTCATTGTAACTATACAATTAATTATATGCTACGAAAAAAGGCGCGAATACTCTAAATTATCTGAAGCATGAATTACACAAAACAATACAAGTGTGATCTTAATACGCATTTTAACTTGCTTGCTTTTCATTGAAAACTGGCTTCAAGTCGCATCAGAACGTGATTTAAATCTGCAGAAAAGTGAGTTAAAAAAAATCATGCAACACACGCCCCACACCCACCTCCATTGCTTCTACCAGTTTTCTTGGGGATCTTGTGGCCACGCTTGATCTTGTGCGTCTTGATGCCGGTTGTGAGTTGGTCTAGGTCAATTTCATCGCCGTCTTCGTGTGGATGCGATACATACTCGATGAGATGGATTTGCTGTTGCTGTACCTGCGGCTTCTTCTTCTTTTTGCTCATTACGCTGCGACCCATAATGCTGTTAGAAACCATCAAGAAGGGTGATTACTGTTATGTTTAAATCTTAATTTGTGTAATAATTAGAAACATTAAAGGGCCTTCTTGTGTTATTTTGGGCGGACCATTAAACAATTTTAAAGTTTTCTCTAATTTTAACCATGTGCGAATCAACAATATTACGACAATAAATCTGTGAAACAAGAAAAACATCTTCCAAGAAACATGTTTTGTAGTAAAATTAACGGTTCAGAAATTCGTTATAACATATAAATAGCAGAACCATTGCTATTCCTATATACAATGGTTATATCAAAGATTAGCAATGCGCTGTGTTATATGAATTTTTATATGCTATTGTATATTACACAACATACTTGTGGTGTGATTCTTTTGAGCTTAACATAATTTGTGTGTTACGTGCGAATCCATTAAATCTATGGGAAACATGCAATGTTTAGATGTTCATTCTTCTTCTGATGTCTAGTCTAGGTTGGATAACAGCTTTCGCAATTTTCTTTTGGTTCGCTCAATGTTTGTTTTAGTTTAGTTAATTAAATTACTTTAAACTTATAACTTACTTATCCACTCCATTAGAAACGTAGTTAGTAATCGTTGACAGGATGGCCGAAGGACTCTGCTTGTTCAATTCGGCTTCTGTTAGAGATCGTCCATTTTGGGATCTGATAAATTCTGTATCGGCTTCCTCTGAAATAGGTCAAAACAATTTTGTAATATTTTTAAATTATTAAAATTTTACAATAGAAAGATAAGTTAATTTTAAAGTAGAAAATTGTGTTTAAAACAGTTAAACGCTTCCTGCGATCGGGAAATGGACAATTCTTTGCTAAAGTTAAACCATTTTTTTCGCATCAAATCAAAATATTACAAAAGTTCTTTTGTTTCTTTAAAGTAAGTTAAAAAATTGAACAAAACCATTGTTATAAGTGTTGAACTAAAACAATTTCATTGATGGTTTCGTCATATAATCAATTTATCTCAGACTTTCTCAGAACGTTTAAGTCAAAATAGTGAAATCACAACATTCATTTTAAAAGTCCAAATTTAAACGGTATTGAGCGTCTTGTCCAATCCTCACAAGTTCAATTTTAAAACGAATTACCTCAACCAAATTACAGAGTTCTTGGTGAAAACAAAACTAGCTTAAAGTAAATCCGAATCTCCAATTTGCAGCATTAGTAATCTTTACAGTGGTGAATTGCAGATAAAATCACAGAGTCGCAATTAAACCACCACATTTACACTTAGAAAATTTGGCAATTAGCTCTAGCTTACTATTTTCACGTTTTCTTTTAGGCATGCATTTTATTTACAGAACAATAAAGTTTTACGAGCTTTGCTGATGAGTTTAATTGTGCACCTGTAGAATCGGGCTTTAATAAAAAAGGTTAAGTAGAAGTCTAAGTAAATTCAGCAATTAATTCGATTTGATCTATTTTTGTTGCTTGTGAGGGTTTATTGTAAATTGTATGAATTCAGTGATAGCTTGTATATGGTTGATTAATTAAAAAAACATAAATTTCAGACATACTTTAGGCCAATTAAAAATACGTAAAACCTAAATATACCGATCAAATTTAAACTAACTTATTTTTATTTCCTATCATAAATCTTCGTTTTGTTAAGCCATAAATTATAACAGTTTCAAACTATAAATAATATTAACAATTTTAAATATTTATATCAAACATCTGCTTGAGATGAAGAAGTGCTCATTTATCTATCTACATTAACCCAATTTCACTCTAAACAAAATAAAAGTATTTTTAAAGCGGTAAAGAATTATAATCATGTAATCTAAATTCAATTCTGTTCCGGTTGTAAAGCGTATTTCCAGTCATTGCACGCACGAACTTCTTAGGCGTTAATTCGCTTATAGGTGGCCTTTTCAGGTCAACAAAACGTCTGCCAGTATATTGTAATAGAAGAGATAAATAATCCCTTCGTTGAGTAATTGTGAAATATATACATTAATTAAAGAAACGGTAACGTACAAGAATTTATGACTTACTCAAATGGAATACAATAGTAAAAATTGGTTAAAAAAAGAAAATTGGAATTTCACCTTAAATTACATTACATATTTAGGAAAGTTTAGTAATAATTTATACTGAAATTAAAAATAATTTTAGCGAAACTATAAATGCGAATCGTTTAAGTTTCTTTTTTTTTTGCTACAAAAACATTCGCTCAACAACTTAATTAGGAAAGGAAATCAAATTCTTCCAGTCGTCCAGCCCACGCAAAACGTTTCTAATCCAAGTTATCAAATCAATGTCAGTGATGAGAGCTTAGACAAACGCACGATTAACATTATCCCACACACGAGCTGATATGACTAAGTAAGTTCCGCGTAAAGACCATAAATCGTTATATTTATTGATTAAAGACACAGTTTCAGTTCAGCTTTCACACGTCTATACGCCACACACATTGACGCGTCGCGGAAAATGTCGCACGTTTTTGGAAAAAATGTGTCTACTCACGGCCAAAGACTGTGCAAGACGCAAGTAGTCCGTCCACCTTGACCCTGTTCAAAATCTGCTTCAAAACATATTGACACTGTAATGTTTACATATGTTATTTTCGAATTAAATGGCTGCAGTAGATCGCAGTTGCCATCGCACACCTTCTCATTCATACGTACGCATGAATGTCCTCAATTCGAAAGGTTTGCGCTTCCTGGGTGCAGGTGAATGTGTGTCAGTTCATGAATTTAAAAAACGAATTTAAGTGTGACGTTACAAGAAATAGGCAGAGAGTTGTAAAGCAAGATCAATTATTACATCGATTGTACAATAGAATCGTTTACCTGACAATGGTAAGATTATCTTAAGAACAAAATTATCACCCATTAGTGCTAGTTATTGTTAATTCATGCAAATTCCTAACTGGAGCACAATCGATGCAAAAGCCTATAATAACTGTTAGCTAACAGACAGCTAAGATGAATTATCAGAAAAGAACCCGTATAAATTTTCACAAATACCTTTGGAAAAGCATCCCAATAAGGAAAATCATTAACAACAAGTTTCGTGCATTTCAAATGCAGGAAATTAATTCCTCCATATAATGCAATTGGAAAACCGCCTGGTCATTGGAACTACGTGCGCTTCTGTTAATCATTTAGGAATCATACCATAATGCAGCAATGAGTCTTAAGGAAAGTGTTTAAAGATACCTTTCTTTGGTTATGCTTAGCTATACTTTACAATATCAGTTGCATAAAGGTCTTAGAAGAAAAGGTGCTGATCACTCCTCACACGAATAAAAACCGTTTAAATACACAACTTGCTCAGTGGTGGTTATAGAAATTGCTCGACAACATTACCGTTTTTTTTATGTTGCGCTTTTAGTGCTCTTTTCAATAGCGCTACATTAATACGGTGCTGAAATTGATTGCGAATGTGCTTACCTTTAAACTCGTTGTACCTATCCTCAACGTAACCTGACCAAATGTCTAAGAAGCGACCGCCGTTCTGCCGCGCACATTGCCATGGCGATGTGGCTATTGAACACACCAGCGTATCCACCACCGGCGATATTGAGGCGTATGCTGAAATTAAAGATACATAACAATTAATACATAAAAATTAAAATTATAATTATGGCTGGAAGCTGCTCTAGATGGTATTTAAACTCAAGATGCATTAAACTTCCTGAATGTGCACTCGATTTCAATTATAACTAGATTATGATTTGCTGCCACATGATCACGCGTTGCAGTAACGCGTCTCTGCGATTTACGGTCAATGAAGCGAACTGACCGCTTTTTATTTATGCTGCAAAACATGTGTTTTATGAATGCACATCGAGTTGCATAAATAATTGGCAATCCAAATGCATACATTGCGGTGAAGCCAGTGCACGATTTGTACCTACACGACAGAATGGGATTGAGCACTTCCATGAATTTAGATTTCTTAACCGCATCTGCGACTTTGTAAATTGAGATGGTTTCTAATTATTGCCGTTTAGATAAATAGAAAGAAACTGGCATGCAGTCCACTGCGGATGCTGATACTCTTAATTAGCACTCGTCAGGACTACTTTCACTGCAGTTTTTGCAGTCTTTAGTGCTAATGAAACTGTATCACGAGTTTTCAAAAATGTTAAATGAAAGTGCAATTTACGATTTTAAAATTTTATTATTTAGCACGAGCTTATTTCTAATTCGAATTAATTAAAAATAATTAAATCAAGTAATTAGCTGTTTGCAGCTGGAAATTTTAGTGGACTGTAATGACTCATTAACATGAGTTAAATAAAAGCACAAAATGATAAAAGCGCGACACACATTACTGGCTTGTTCAGCAGTTTTATTGAATTTACTTTGGCATCTCAAAGAACCTATACGTCCAAAATTTGTTGATTTTACACATAAAACTTACTCACATGCGATTGGTGAAAGTTTTTTTGCTGGCCTGGACGTAGACAAGAGACACCGATTATTAATGTAAAGCGTCTTGAGGAATTGCGGCCACTTCGTTCATGTTATGTTTCAATGTTAAGGAAGCGGATTTTCAGATTCAACATTAATGGAATTTATTAAATTTTTTAAAGTTTTTATTACAGAAATGATTAAAGATGCATTTTGAATACGAAAAGTTTGATTGGAAATAAATCTTGGACTAATTTTGGGGTTCTTGATTCGATGCAGATTTTGCCGAAATCATGTAACATGTTTAATTTTCAAGTTTTGCACATTTTTAAAAGTCTCATTTACCTCACTTTTGAGTTGTTAGGATATTTTTTTAGAAATTGCACTTACCTTGTTCTAATGTTCCACAGTGGCCCAAGCTGGCACCCACCAATATTAAGCTCACCAACTTTAGCAACATAATGATGCACAACGTGTTATTGTGACTCTGTATGTTTGTTCCGCAAAATTAGGTCAATCTCGTCAAATTTAGCACATTATACCGCACCATCAGATGCCACCAAACGCGTGCTCACAAATTCTTTTCCACTGCGACGGTATTAATATGATTCCATCCAAAAACGGCCAACAAACAAAAAACTCACTACCTTGTGTCACATTAAATAACAACAGTTAATTAACATAATTTTTAATCACCTCACCGCGAAAAGATAATGAAATTAGACGCACAGCTAAATGTATAAGAAATAAACAGAGGAGCGAAGAAACAGCCGACTGAATGCACTGGACGGCAAAGACACTAGATCACGGTGAAGTTCAAGGCGAAATAAACTCACAGTTGATGCGTATTGTTGGTTTTATACGACCTCGCGCTTATGTGGATTGAAAGTCTTTACCACTATTCGGCGTCGTGCCGCTCAAGATATTCGTCTCTGTCTACCTGTTTGGAAAAGCGCCGACTTATTTGAAAAAGCATCTCTCTCGTCGTGGTATCTTTTAACAAAATATATTATTATGTGCTCAGTCGGCTGTCTTATGTCTATATAATGCGCTGAGAGTGATCATTATGCGATCGCTGCCCGCGAGCATGTACATAGGTGATAGCTCGAGGTACAATATCGGTTTATATTTTTCTAGAGTACTTAAGAAAGTGTTTATGGGCAGATGCATGCAATTAATGTGATGACTGATGACCGTGTAAGTTTCATGTTCTGTTAGCTTTCGTCGACAAATTTGCATATGTCTAAAGACTTATGAATTAGTTTTAATAAATTCTAAAAGAATATAACTCTCAGGTGATCGGAATTTCGAGTCTCTGAAAGACTGAAGAGACGAACTTTTATTATCAATCATAAATTTCACCGAAAACTCGAATCGTACGGTTCCCATTTTGCCCAAGAAGAATTAAATTAAAATTACAATTTCTCGAATCGATTTTGTCAACAACGCATTTGCATCTTCCTTATTTGGTGTCTTCAATACGAGAAAGTAAATAATGCAATTTATAAACAATGCCAATTCAAAATGCAATCAAATATATTTAAAGGAAAAAACAAGTGGGTATTTGGGTTAGAAGGAGACAATTTTCTCATCCCATGATCACCAACAGCATGCGGCCTTCATCTTGATCGTGATCTTCCTACAGAATGCTGAATATAATTTTGTGAAGCCGCATTTTCTAGCATTCATTTTCAAACGCTACATGATCGTTATTTCTGAAAACCATGTTCTGCACTCGGTAAAATTCCCTTTTGCATAATTTCACTGAATATGTTTGCATTTGACAATATAGAAAGTGACATTTGCACGATCCGTGCGGGCATGTACAAGGAAGACACCGAGCCGTCATCTGAACTTTAACAGAAGGAACGTGGGGCAGCCAAAGTCATGCAGTGCTTATGTGCCAAAAGCAAGTAGGTATAAATTACCATTATGTGGAAATGAGAAAATTGATGGTAATCTAACGTGCCTCAATTGAGTACAAATGGTCTTCACAACGTCGAAGCGTCTCATGGGCAATGCGATGATCGAAAGTAAGCAGCGTATGTCGGATTAAGAGAAGCTTCCTGAAAATCACAATTGAATGATTCAGGCGCTCATATATTCGTCTTGCTTTTTAATGGAACGTGTGTCCATTCGAGTCGTCGACATGTTGTTAAAGAAAATTGTCTTATTAGAGAATTTGTGCAATAATAAACATTATTAGCTTATTGTTTCTGAAGATAATCGATGAAGAAGCAGCACGACGCTTCGAATGCGCTGAGTTGGTAGCAATTTAAACGGAGAAATTCAAATAATTCTTCACTGTTTTTAAGTCAATCGACTATCCTGTTTGCTTTACAAGGTGAAGCATGGATGCACATGCCTTGCATATGTGGGCTTCGCCGGCTACTAGATTAACGTGGAATTACTTTCCCATCGGCTTCCACGCTTAATTGGAAAAGCACCGGTTGAGGTTTCAACACCATCCTCTGCAGACACTCGAGATATCATCCGGATACTATTATCTAATCCACTTCCAACTTGGGACACGAATACAATTTCTCTCCCTTGCGACCCAATTTTTATTCGGCCTCAGAAATCTCGCTCTCATTTGAGCCAGAGGCTGAGAGTAGAGATTCATTTATTTTTTATGGATGAATTCGACATCTCATTCTTAAAACTGTGTTGCGGTCGTATCTAGTGAAAGTATCTTTAAGAATGTGTAACCACATTCATCATTCTTCGTTTACTATTAGAGCATCGGGCGACTTTTTACTAGTAAATTCTCACGGCATTTTCGTTTTTTAACAGCCTCCGCTTTTTTTAATTTTTTGATAAGTGATGACATATTTTCCCTGAACATTTCAATAAAAAATTTACCATTAACACCTATTGCAATCAGATATTTGACTTTGACGACGGTCGGTATATCTGAAGACATTCTTCAAATGTTAATCAATTAAGTAAATCAAGTTTGAGCTCTATACTTTTTTTTCAATTGGCAATCATTAGTTTCCTTTAGCATAATGACTATTCATAAAAAATTTCTTCTTGTGAATCAACCATATCTCTTTGAACTATATTTACTGAATGCAAGTTATGTAACCATATATGGACGCATATCTTTAAACCAGATTGCTTGGATGCTTAAACACGAGTTTTCTAATTAAAATAAGTACGAAACGTACTTTGTCAAATAGAAATGGATGAACATATCTGAGGCGATTGAAATGATTGATGTAAGACAAAAATGTGGACTGAAAGCTTATCTTTTCTTTGCGTAACAGTTAATGAATGTCACTCATAATTACTGAGATGAAACTTATCCATTAAGTTTCAGTCGATTTTTACAAAGTAGCTAATTGATTATTTTCTACTGAAATTCATTCTGTAAAATTTTACTTACTTAATTTTTCCATCTTGAATTTTAATTTTAATAAAATAAGCTTTATATTTGCAATATTTGCAGGAATTGCGAAATAAACAATTTGCGTTAAGTTTCATTAATAATTCGTTTATTTATTTATTCGTAAATTCTGCAGATGAGCTTTAAACTTTTATTGAAGATTTAAAACAGAAGAAGCGCCATCTGTGAGAATGATTTTGAACAACAAATTCATATAAATGTTTTCTTTACGTCCGCTGAAATCATTTTCTTAAAACAATTGTATGTTTCAATCTTCAAATATAAATATGCTTATTATTATTATTCTTAAAGCAATTGTCTATTTCAATCTTATTCTGATGATGGTTTTGATTAAAAGTTCCTCATTAAAATTAGTTAAGTATTTTATTATACCTATTTGACTGTTGATTTATCCCAAAAAATATAATTTTGTGTTGAAAATATGCATTTTTGACTCTTTATTTGGCAAGATACAAAATGTGGCCTAAGTGAGTTGAAATGGTAATCTTCTTGTAATTATACCCTCAAAAGCTTCAAAAACTTAACAAAAAAAGTTTGAGTACGAAATTCCTAATAATATATTTGTGAAATGAATGTTAAAAACTGTTAAACAGCAGAAGTTTATTGTCAAATTTCTAAAAAAAACTCAATTACATTTTGCATAATTAAATTTATTTTATCGCTTATGGGATCTATAAAAATCATAAGTGTTAACGTCACCTTTTTATTAAATTTACTTTCCTTTTACTTAAACTAGGAACAATTTCACTTATGCGACATCGAATTCCGCATTTGCGTCGTCTAAATTGACAAAAACAATTTCTTGACTGACAAACGTTGTTCATTCAATGCAAATGTTAACATAAATGCCTGTCATGTACAATGAAGGCACATAAATTAATAGTTGCTATTTAGGTAAATAATTATGATTTGGTACTTTTTTTCTGCTAAAAGAGAGTTTAAGTGTGTCGCACGTCTCATCTTCGCTTAAACGCACTAAGATGGTAATTGCTTAAACTGTTGGCATTTACATTTCCCAGTGCATTGGCATTCAGATATGGACTTGCATTGTGGCTCAACGAATCTGTCACCAGAGCATCTCTTCTATGCGCCGGTGCATAGTGATGCACCTCTGGTGCATAAGACTGGCTGTTCGTTGAATAGGAACCGTACGGCTCGTAGTGTTTCTCAGCAACTGGAGCGACAGCATTATGGATATGTACATGGACTTCTTTCGGTTGTGGCGGTCCCTGCCATTGTGGCTGCCACGATCCTTGGTGATCGTGATGGTCGTAATGTTCGTGGTGCTGGCCAGTTTTCCAGAGTACCAGTTTCACAGCAATGCCGACCAGGTTCAAGACCAGAAGAGTCATGCCGATGAAAACGCTCTTCGCAGCTAGAAAGACGAGAACACCAATCATCGTGGAGAGGGCGCCCAATTTAAACATGATCGGAAGCAGTGCAGCTTGAAGCTTCTTAATTCGGCCAAATGTACGTGATTCTATAAACAGATGCGGTTTGTTTATTTATTAACAAGTCAATTTCCATAAAGTTATGCAAAGACATTACCGACAACTCCCGTTTCTGGGGTTTTACTATCGCCGAAAAAAAAGTGGCGCACCGACGTAAAGAATCCAGTCTCGTTGTGTGAAGAAGCTGCAGCGTCTGCTGGCTGCAGTACCGTTTGGCTGTTTGATGTGTCGTCATTTGGGGATTTGTCGGCTGCAATCTGTGTGAATGCATGTGCTAAAACTACCAGAAGTAGCAACATGTGGCTTAGTTTAACGTCCATTTTGCCGTTTTCTGTTAAAAGGATTTTTATTTCAATTAATGATTCTTTTATATTGTTCAATATTTGTACATGCATGCGAATTCAATAATATTTTCATAAAATGTATAGACAATTGTCTCCATTTCATTCAGCTCATCTTTGGACTGGTCTACTCTTTTTCTTGACATTCTTCGCATTGTCAAAGAAAAACAAATCTTATTACCGTCACAAATAAATGGTGTTAAGTATTGAAGGTGATGCATGGCACACGAAAAATTTGGCGCATACATTTATGTCCGTATAGTAAACAATCCGGCTGTCTGTTTCTTTACGTGGTAATTACCGGCTTTAAGACCTCACTTTATACTAAAACTAAGTGAATTCGTTTTGTTTGTCATTGTTTTTTTTCGTGTGGTTATCTTTCACGAACGAAAGTAAAGTGAACGCTTTATTTGTTTATTGTAGGAAAGTACTTGAAAGTACAATTTTGTGCTTTTGTTAAAATACCAGCTAATTAGCGTTTAAAATATTTAAAGGTACAAACATAATTTCTTACTTTTGGAAAACATGCGGTTTATTAATTGTAATATTTTTATGCCGGTTTTATTGCTTTTGTGGTTATAACAAACTGATAGAGTACTTGTGTGCCTAATTATAGTACTCGTGGGTCTAAAACCAGAAGCTTTTATTACTGTGATTTTTGACCACAAATAAAGTAGGCTAGATGTAAGACCAAGATTGCCCTACTTATCTTTCATTACAATAAAATACTTATGTATGTAAATATTTTTATTAAATTCTCTTTTCTGATTTATGAATGGATAAATATAAATGAAGAAGCTTTTATTATATTCGACTTCTATGACAATCATTTTTAAAAGTGATTCTTTTAAGTTTTTTGAAATATGTACATATAGTTACTATATATAGTTTTGTTCAGCAAAAAAATTTAAATTAACATAAAATAAATAATTACTTAACTGCACTCGTATGGCAAGCAATTACAAAGTAGTCCATGTTTTGCTATAGCTTCATTAATTTTAGTATAAAATGATGTCACCACAATCAAAAATTTTGTGTCTCTTTTTCTTGACAACTTTGCGTGGGGAAAAGAAATGTATATTCGTTTATCGAAAATAATAATGGCCTGATATTATGAACATGATTTGAATAAATATTGTATGTACCCCTCTTTTGCTAAACAAAATTATTGTCTTTTGTTTATTTTTAAAAGAATACTAGAAATACCAAAAGGCCTACCTGCAAATTTTCTTTTTTATGTTAAATGCTTTTTCTTTAAATATTTGACGCGCCTATGTTGTTTTTTTGTTCAGAATCTCAAAACATTTCAAGGTTTTCTGACTTAGGCGATTGACATTTGAAGTAGGCTTGATTTATTCAATACAATTATTAGAAAATATGCATTCAATTAATTTATTCTAATAGAAATATAAACAGTTACCGGTTTCCGAAAACGACTTCTGCAAGTCACATTTCGCATCAGATAACCATCCAAAAACATTTTCGAAACATCTCTTCATCAAACACTTAAGCAAATTATTTTTTCCAAAATAGCAATATTCAAAATCGCAAACAAATAACAGTGAAAAATGTTCTACTTACTTCAAGAAATCATATTATTAATGACGAACCAAGCAATAATACAAATATAGTTTATAATGGAATATATTTGCGAATTGTGTTATGTAATCATTAATTATGTTGCAGAAAAAATGTTTGATTAATAATTCAAAATTGAGCGTCTCATAATATAATATTAGTTTTCACCTTTTGCATTTCAAAGTTACATAAAAACGAAAGTATAAGGACATAACATAAATTAAATTTAATTCTCTTGAAACCCATTAATTTATATCGTAAACAACTTTCTTTATATTATTTCGTTTGGCTAAATGTTGGACCAGTAAGGTCCAAAGTAAAATACGTATGCCAAATCGAAAGTTAAGAAGCGGGAGACAAAAATACAAAAATAACCGGAAATTTCCACTCAATCATCAAATATCCAAAAATTTGCTTAAATTCAGTGATATCTATGGTATCAATGCATGATTTTATTATTATCTTTACGTCAGATGTGTCTTTGTTTTTCTTTTGTTTCGTAACATAATGCTAATAGTAGCAAAACAGAAAGTTATTGATATCATGAGAACCGATAAGCCGATTCGGTTAACTGGTCATTGATCTCGTCAAATCTCGATCAAGAACAAATAATTATTTGGTCAGCTTTCGCTAATTTACTGAACATCCACTTTGTTCCTGACTTGTGCAAGGGAAACCATTTACCCACTAAACTAATTCGCAGAATAACAACATTTCATGATCGAAGTGATGCATGGATTTCCGTCATGCTTCAATTAGTCTCTTTTAATTTGTTTGGCAAGTTAAGCATCTGAAGACTTCTTATAAAATAAATTATTATTATAAGCCGATCTGCTACAATTAGAGCATGAATTATTTGACGCCTTAAGCACATTTACACTTTATGGCACTAATTAGCTGAGTTTTCACATAAATTTTATGCTCAAATTTTATGATCAAATAAAAATGTTACTTGTAATTGCTATATTTTCAGAACTACACAAAATACTCACGGTAAAAACAATTAAACAGATCGTAAATATCGATATGTCCTCTCGTTCAATTTTGTTTTTCAATAAAAATAAAAAAACACGGAGGCCAATCTCATGTGGTGCAATAAGTTATCATGAGAATTCATGCACTTCACAAAAGTATAGGATCACGACACAAACCGATCAGATAAGACTTAAAACAGCTGATATTGCAATAACTATACACAAACTAGTAAGGCAATTTTGAAGAGCACTCGCGTCGAGTCCACCTTAACGTTCAATAGATGAAGTAATACTGTCTGCACGCGTCTTTTGCAGTTATAAAAGTATACTTCAGCACGATGACGCGATTGTCAAGTTCAGCATCTTTGAATGCTGCTACTTTAGTGAGCTTACAGCTCGCTAGTCACAATACATAAGCGCGATATGTGAGCCAGTTTATTAGGAGAAATATTTTTGCTGTGTGCACGGACAGCTTAACCTACTTTTATTGCCCAGGGCTGCAGGTAAGCTAAAAAAGAGTCCTAAAGCTTATGTGAATACATTTTATGAGAATAAATCGATGGTACGGGATTCTTTAGGGAAACCCTAAGCAGATTTAGTCGAGGAAAATTAAATTAAAATTTTGTTAAATAACAATAAACAATTTTTTTCAATTGAAATGAAAAATATTTCGTTTCATAATATTTAAGCCCGTCTTACAACTTTGTATCGGAGAAAGTACCTCAACCCTGATTCAAATTCTCTGATACTTGCAGACGGAAACTCTCTTTTTACTTTACACACATCCATACGATTTATATAAGATTTTGATGCAAATTTATATATAAGTTTCAATTTTTACAGACATTCTCTGTTAAGAAAATATTGTATACACAAATACATAAACCGCATTAAGGTAAATATTTAAAATTAACGAGGCGATACTAAGAAATTGATTAAACTTCCGGGATACCACGAATGACGAAGCTACAAATGAACATTTTGTCATTCAGGGAGTGCGACAGATTACTGACCAACTCACGTAATTGGGTCTTACTTTCATTGGCTTTCTGCCAAGACGGAATACCATGGGCACAGCCACACCAAACCACCAAAACAATGTCGATACAAGTTCATTGGATACACAACTGGAATTAAATATGATCGTGGTTCAATTACCTCGCCATTGGATTAACCTAGAAATGGCTGTGATTGACCAATAACAGACCACAACTTGTGTATCATTTTAGTTGCTCTCTTTCTTTGTGGTAATCTCCAATCTCCTCTTTATTATATATGTTTGAAAAGAACACACGGCACGTGGTTAAAACTACACGCGAATGCAACAATAAGTTTATGGACCGTAAAACCGCATTGTATGCAGTTTCCATAACAAGACAAGAATATATTGTATTAAGTCGACATTTGTGTTATGCAACAATGCAACAGCCGAATCGTTTTGCTATAAGCTGTTCACGCTGCTAATCTGCCGTTGAATTATTTTGAAATTAATTTTAAATTGCAGAAAATTGCATTTATTTTCGTGACCGACTAATCACGAAAGCCAAAATGATCGCATGTACGAGCGAACCGTGTCTTTCATCCTCCGTGTTACGCCTTCATCTTATGTGGTATATGGAAAGAAACGTTTGTTCATTGCACCAAATCATCTTGAAATGAATAAAGTTATAGAATTTCCATGTGAATCAGGTCAGATATTGGTTTTAAAATTTGTGTTTTTACGTTTTGCGGGGATGACAATATTTCCATTCACGTTTCACCCACAATGACGGTTAGCTCATTTTGCATGTAAAGCGAACAATTAGATACAGTCTACAGACAATTTTCTTGTAGGAATACTTGAATTTACAAGCCGATTAGTGCCAATTTGATTTACAGCCGAACCTCAATCAATTTGGTTACAAAAAACGCACAACAATTATTTTCCACTGTTTCGAAACTCTTTTGACACGAAGAGAAAATTATATGAATGTCGCAGTCCGCCACTTTATATCTTACAATTTAAATCAATTACTTAAGAAAAACGATCTTCTTTTTTGTGAAAAACAGACGAGGAAAATTATAGGTGAGAAGTGAAATACATAATTTTATTGCTAATGACTTCTAAAAACTTGTATAAAGGAAAATTAATAAATTTAAGTGATTTATTATAAACTATAAATTATAAAATATTATTATTTGACTAATTACATTAACATTTTTTGTGTAATTTGAGGTTCTAATTGTTAATTTTTGTTGGCATTTAATTTTAATTTTTAATTTTTTTAAATGTATATAAAAAACTTTAATTAATATTTGTGTTTAATAAATCAGAATTAATTTAGATCTTCAAGTTTAATCAATTTTAAAGCTTTCTTTTGCTAATAAGGATGGTTTTTTTTTTGCTAGAAATGACACTTATTGAAATTTAAATTTTAACTATGTTTTAATAGATCGAAAATAGATTTTTTAAACTATAAGCTCATTGTCAGTGAATCACTCATTAAAATCACTCAACTCGACTTAAACAATTGTTTAACATTTTACAATTGTCTTAAAACCATATAAATGTTTTCAAGTGTATTATATTAAGGTTTGTGTTGTGGATATGGTATAAAAAGCACTCAAACCATGGTTCTGAATTTTCTTATTAACTTAAATTTCCTTTTTAAATATACAAAACAAACATTATAAAAATATGATTACGAAATTAGTTAGTAAAATTATACAATATTCTTTAGAATATATTAATTAGAACCGTTTTAACTTTTTCATGTATTTTCCTGGACATATCTTTCGAATCTTAATTCTGAAAAATAAATATCTTCAATTATGAAAAACGTCTAGTGGGAAAGAAAGACAAATATATTAAAAAACTAAAATCGTATAAGGTGCTCAAAATATTAACATTTATTCATTCTATTCAGCTACAATTGGTGCATCAAGATAATCAGGATATTCCACTTGACTGAATGATCGCTCTTTCGGCAAAATTTCCTCCGGCACTATCTCAAGTGGGGTTTGCTCTGATTTCTCCTCAACCTGTTGAATTTCGTCTTCAGCTTTCGGAGGATCTGTTGCATAAGTCAGTTCGTTCAAGTAGTACCAATTCTGCAAACCAACCAAATACAATTTAAACAAAATGAAAGATGTGCATTGCAATAGGCAGCTGTACCTCCGACTGATTGCAATCGAAATTATAATCCCAGTCACAAATGCGGTATTCTTGATTGAAAGAAGTTTCGTTGGCGCAAACGTGCGGAATGCGACTTCCCACTTCATCGCACATGTGAAATATCTGCACGTTAGAAAACCTCAATTAAAAATAATCAACATTTTAGATGCAAGAAACACAACCTGACAATTGAATTCGACATCAGCATAAAAACCCATCGGTCTTCCCCGACAATCGAAAGTAAATGTCACGTTTTCCAAATTGGCCCATAGCTTGTGGTTCGATGATGACTCTTGCTGGTGATTCGACTCGGGATGTTGATTTATTTCCACGCGATCATTCGATTCAAGTTGATTATATTGTTGATTATTGTAATCCGACTCAAGGGGGGCATCTTCGAACGGAGCTTGGGGCTGTTGGCTTGGAACAGGGATATTCACATTAACTACATCTGCTTGACAAACTGCAATCAGAACTAAAAGAAAAACATAAATTAAACACTTAAAATTTATTATGAAAAAATTGTTTACATTTCGAATTGAGAATTATTAGCTTGCAAAAATTTTATTTATCAAAAATATCACGTAAAATCATAAAATTTGGCAAATACTTTAGAATTTCAATGTCACACAAAAGTCAAGTTTCTTGTTAAAATGTTATGCAATTTTCTGTTAAACAATTTTAATTGAACATCACTCACTTTCTGTTTGATTTAAAGAGTGCCATTCATTGAAAAAATCAACAAAATTTAATTTTTTTCTATGCGGAATTTGCTTCCACCTTGACTTACCTGCACAAATAGCAGCTACTTGTAGCCACATCTTTAGGTGAATGGCAGCTTCTTCGTGTTAAATTATAATTGTCAAAAAATTCTTTCACCCAATCAGCTACTTTGTCGCCGCGTGATGAGGTGCGAAACGTGCGTAGAAGGCCGATGATGGTATGGAAATGTAAGTAAGTTTTATAGAAGCGGCTGGCCGACGTTGGATGTTTACAGATTGAAAGTAAGCGAGAAATTCAGCGGTAATGTGAGATACGAGCACGTAAAGACTTAAGAGCCGGTTCCGTCTGTCCACATGTGGCAGAAGCGACTCGCTGCAAAGGAGAATCAGCGCGTGTCCCGTGGGTAACAACAAACACGAAGCATAAATTCACATACACCGAAAAATGTACGCTGGCGATTATAGAAACGCACTGCACCCAGATGCACCCGTCGACGCAGTTTCTCTTTTCTCTCGAATGCAGTTTATTGTCGTCTGAACAGACAATCGCACTATTGACTGACAACAATAACAATTCAAATGCAAGTTTGTTTTGGTGTTTATTGTTGCTTTAGCGATTCAATGCGATTTCCTTTTCTCAATTGCCAAAGGATCGTCTTCAACTTAGCGCACGAACGGCGAAAGTAATGTCACTTACAAGAAACTGCACAAACAATGAAAACTACACGAGCTGAAACGAACAGAGTTGAGTACCGTATGAGTCTGATGTCGCTGTTCAAATGCAATTGATGAAGATGATTTCTCTCCGTTCCACTAAGAAAAGCTTCGACAAAAGCCCCACTACTGTCGCTGCCAATTCTTCACAGCTTTGCAGAAAAGATGGGGTGAACAGCAACAAAAAAGAAAAAGAAGAAGATAAAAACTTCACTCATTTAAAAGTTAAAACAAAAAGCGTTCGTTGACGGTAAAAGAATAAAATCTTATTGAATTAGGCGACCGATGTTTGCGACACAGGCGAATGTGAAATACCCCCACAAGTCACATACCATTGGAAGGTCAGAAGGTGGTATAAGTACTCTCTAATCAATGGACATCTTACCAACAGCCGTAAAAACCGTCTATTGACTCAGTTAATAATAAGTTAAGTGTCTAAAATTGTTTTTTATGCTGGTCTGCAAAGAGTGCAATTATCGGCGGTGTTGGCGCACGCACATGATGACCACCGCGTCAATGAAAAGCGCGACACTTTATGATACATTCACGTACTAATGCGGAACATGCGCGACATAACCCAGCAGCCGCGTAATGGCTCATCAAAGAATTCGCTCACGTGTTCGCCTTCAAGCCAACAGAACTTCCTTTCGTTTCGAATTGTGTGTGAAACCACACCAGCAGCGAGTCGCGGTGAAGAAATAGTTAATTTTAGACGCAAAACAATTATCGTTGCAGCATGACGGTGGTTTTTAATGCCAATAAGAATGAAGACGCTTGCACCCGGGAAAATGTACAACAAATTGTTTGTGAGCACGTCGACTGGTATGATGAGGAATCAACAACGAGCAGCATTGACGGACATCCAAATGCCAGACCAAGGCATGGCCAAAGAATACTTAGCGTGGCATTAGCATTCGTGTAGAGTTTTACATTTTCATTTTTCAGTGTTTATAAGTCAATATTATTTAATTGGAGGTAATATTTTTCTTTTGTCATACAAATTGTTAAAACTAGTTAAAAAGATGGTTGCTAAAATGTTTGCTCGTTTAAACTGTGTTGACACTGCTCTAAAGGAGATTATTCTCAGAAAGTGATTTTTGTTTACAACCAATCTTTTCGTTTTTACTTTTTATTGATCTTGTTTACTCTTAACCCGGTTTGGTAACATAACGAACTTATGTAAATTGTTAATATCTTTGAACTGTTTGGTTGTCAAATTGATTGCAATATTTAAAATTCTAATGAATTCACTAAGAACTTGTTTCTTTTTCTATTATTATTCAAACTTTTCTTTAATACTCTATCCCAGTAACTTGACTTTTATTTTTGCACAAATATGTAACGATTTAGTTGAATTGTGTTAATTTTTCTGAAGTGAAATTTATATAACAAAAATAAATAAATTATACAAAAATTCTTTTATTTATCCAACTCAATAGAAAACCATCTTTAATAAATACTCAAAAACTACTCTTTTAACACTCATTTTATAATTGCTTTAAATGATTTTTATCAAAAAGTGCTAATGAAAGAATTCAGGGGTTTATTTTATTTGATCTTTCATCTTACCATAGTTTAAAATGTCCATCGAGTTTATACAAACACATGATTATTTTGTTTTAAGACGTTCTATTGGTTTTAAAAAATATTGATGAAATATTGTTTACTTATATTACTTACGTCAATAAATATTGAATGATGAAATTCCAAGAACTAAAAGAAAAACTAAGAAAACTCCTTTCATGATTAGTAATAAAAATTATAATTATGAAGGAGACAAAATGTCTCAAGCTTTTTAAAAAAACTGAAATAAATATTTTAGGTTTAATAATTTTATAATAATTAATGCGCATGCTCATTACAGAGCGCTAAAAATGTGTTATTATGTAATAACTCAAAATCAATTACTGATTCCAGAGAAAAGACTTTGCAATGAGCATCTTATTATTTATGATTTAACGCATTAATTACAAAACTGATTTACCACGCCAGAAAGAGCGTCCTTATAGAAAAAGTGTTTTCTTTCGCCAGTCAACAAAGCCCGCACATCTTGTACTCAATTTAAACAATGCAAATTGATGTAAAATATGCTTGACTCATCTTAGCATTCATTTTACCACTCTTCATTGTAAGTTGCAACACCGCTCTCACTCTGCAGAATATATACTTACCAGTTCGCGCTAAACGCCGGCCATAAAGCTGTGCCATAAAAGGTAAACGCAATAGAACAACAATAATCTTAAACTTTACTTTATTCTCATTTAAATAAAACTTTTATCCAGATAAAATGCAATAAAATATTGCACATTAAACACGGCCCAGCGGAACCTTGAGCAGTCTTAACGCGCGCGCGCGCGCTGGCAACTTCTCGCGGAATCGCATTTATAGGCCATTGCATGAACATATTATTATTAAGTACTCGGCATATGATTTTTACGCAAATTCGCCAAGATCGTTGTGCTGGGTACGCGAGTGTGTCTTCTCAGCTCACGCGAACGATATTTTATGATAAATATGAGGGAATGTGGCTGTAAATTGAATTTAATTGGTCAACTTTTAACTATAGACATACGCGGACATGCAAGGAGGAAAGTGAGAGTGGTTACTCGTTACATATCAGTCATATAAGTATGTATTCGCATCAACGATTTGGATGCAGCGCGATGGAGACTCAGTCATTGTCTTACCTCGCGCTTTGCTAAACTTGAAATCGTTGCAAATGAGATCACTTTAATAATAGTGGTAAGACAGATGATACAATGTCGTCAATGTTATAACTTAATAATTAAGCGATAATGATGGGCTGACGGTTTTCCAGTTCATCGAGAGGCGGGATGATGTCATCTTTATGCTATAAGAGCAGATACTCCAGATTAGTTCGTGCATCACACAGCTTGAGGACTTTTTCTTAAGATTTGCACTTAAATTTGCAACACGATGAGTTGTGGATGCTGTGTTTCGTTGATTGGTGCTTTTGAGATTGAGAGGCATCTCAAGTAGGTTTCGAACAATCTGCAATCTAGTAGATATTTTATGTGGAAAAATTAATATTTAATTTATTTTCAAGAAATGTGCGCCTAAAAGGTTTACAAGTTGGTGCGACAGTATGTAATAAATGTTTGTATTTTCACTTTTTTATGAAACTTGTTTCCTTTTTTTACATTTAAATATCTGTTTTTTTAAGTATGCAAATATGTGATCCTGAGGTGAAAATGAAATTCGTACTTGGTTAAAAATGAATAGATTATATTTACCTAACAACTTACATTCAACTATACATTTTTTGAAATTTTGTAAGTTTTGTGAAACCAGAAATATCAGCCGAAAATTCTTCTAAAAAAAATAACTTTTCGACAACGAATGTAAATATCAATTGTATTTTTAGATTTGGTCGTTGCTATAAAAATTAACATAAATGATCTTCCTAACCATGGAAACTCAAGATTTTAGCCAAACACGCGCTAATTAAGCTACTATTTACTTAACACTAATTATCATTCAAACAATAGGAAATACGTGATTTTTCATGAATTCGTTGGATAT